>JAQQSY010003427.1:0-12972 GCA_028646535.1 Procyon lotor
AGGAAAAACTATAGATGCTAATTGTAGTTATGCCTGGATCATGAGCCTGCTTTGTTTGTTTCTCTGACTATATTTTCCACAATTTCCTCAGGAAAAAGGCTTTATTGTTACAAAAAGAAATTGATAAATTATTGTTGTTAAAATAAGTTTATAAATGTTGTTCTGGGTAATCTATAATATTCTTTCTAACATTCCATGTTCTAAGATGGTACTGTATTTTAAATATGGACGCTTGTACATCTAACACAGATCACAAGGAAATCACATAAACAAGGCATAGAAGTACAGCTATGAAGAATTGTTAACATGGTTAGTTTAAAGGATGCTGGCATTATTGAAAGAAATAGGAAAGTGAGAAGTGGAAGTAGATATGGGAAGGGGGCGGGTAGAGTATGACAGGCTTCGGGGTATATCTGTGCATAGATACCAGTGTTTTATTTGTTAATACCCCTACCTGATTTCAAAAAAGAATTTAAATTGGCTTACTATAGCATATGCAATGCAATTGCATTAAAATAAATAGGTAATGAAATAGAACTGAAGAGACTATAAGTGTAGGAAAATAAAAATATCAGGAAAGTTTGTTTCATAGAAATGCTTATAGTAACAGACCAAGAGATCGAACTTATGGATCTGAAACTTGGAAAGAGAAGATTATAGGTTTACTGTTACATGATTGAAGGTATGGGAATCCAATCCATGGAATTGATGAATTCACCTAAATCTATCTAAACACATTCCTAGGAATACAGTCATTAATTAAGTTCCTTTGTGAGAGGAAGTGTACATTATCCTCTGTACCATCCAGAACAGAACTGTGGCTACAGGTGATGCTCAGTAAAAATTTTATTGAATTAAAATGAGTGAAAAATGACCTATGTTATGAATAAGAGGAGAAAGTTAAGCCACAGCATACTGATATACATGAATAGAAATTCGTAGAAAATTAGAAGTAATTTTGTTGAACCTAGACTCAATGTTAGAACCAAGTTAGATAATCTAGGTTTTAAGGTGTATTTATATTTACTTGAATCAAAAAAGTATCACAAAGTGGGGAGGGGAGAGGAGAAAATCATTTAACTTTTTAAACTGGGTTTGGGGTGTTTTTTTTTTTTAGCTGATTCCCATTTTTTTGGTTGTTTTGACTAAATATTGATATATTTTAAAGAATTTGAAGTTTTACTGAAAAAGGAAGTCAGTGATACTAAACATAACCAAAATTAGAATAGAAGCAATTGTGCAGTTAGTGTATAGTTAAAAGCATCTTTGCTTGAAATTTGCAAATAATTTAAACAAAATTATTGTTTTCCCCCTGTATTTCAATTTTCTACTTTTTTCTTTATGTACTTCACTTGTGTTCTTTGTAATGAAAAAATACTAAATCTAAGCTATTAAGTACTAAGTTGAAGCTGTTACCAATGTACTCCATACTATAATTAGTGGCCTATGGAAGAGAAGTGCCCCCAAAGAATACATGATAACTAATCTTTTTGGTATAAAAGTCAGGATATAAAATTAATGCACAGAAATCAGTTGCATTTCTATACACCAACAGCAAGACAGAAGGAAGAGAAATTAAGGAGTCGATCCCATTTACAGTTGCACCCAAAACCATAAGATACCTAGGAATAAACCTAACCAAAGAGGCAAAGAATCTGTACTCAGAAAACTACAAAGTGCTCATGAAAGAAATTTAGGAAGACATAAAGGAATGGAAAATCATTCCATGGTCACGGATTGGAAGAACAAATATTGTGAAAATGTCTGTGCTATGTAGAGCAATCTACACATTTAATGTAATCCCTATCAAAATGCCATCCACTTTTTTCAAAGAAATGGAACAAATCATCCTAAAATCTATATGGAGTCAGAAAAGACCCTGAATAGCCAGAGGAGTGTTAAAAAGAAAACTGAAGTTGGCAGCATCCCAATTGCAGACTTCAAGCTCTATTACAAAGCTGTAATCATCAAGACAGTGTGGTACTGGCACAAAAACAGACACATAGATCAATGGAACAGAATAGAGAGCCCAGAAATGGACCCTCAACTCTATGGTCAACTAATCTTCGACAAAGCAGGAAAGAATGTCCAATGGAAAAAAAGACAGTCTCTTCAACAAGTGGTGTTGGGAAAACTGGACAGCCACATTGAGAAGAATGAAACTGGACCATTTCCTTACACCACACACAAAAATAGACTCAATTGGATGAAAGACCTCAATGTATGTAAGAATCCATCAAAATCCTTGATAAGAACACAGGCAGCAACCTCTTCGACCTCAGCCACAGCAACTTCTTCCTAGAAACATCGCCAAAGGCAAGGGAAGCAAGGGCAAAAATGAAATATTAGGACTTCATCAAGCTCAAAAACTTTTGCACAGCAAAGGAAACAGTCAACAAAACCAAAAGACAACTGACAGAATGAGAGAATAAATTTGCAAATGACATATCAGATAAAAGGCTAGTGTCCAAAATCTATAAACAAATTCAACACCCAAAGAATAAATAAGCCAATCAAAAAATGGGCAGAAGACATGAACAGACGTTTCTGCAAAGAAGACATCCAAACAAACACATGAAAAAGTGCTCAACATCACTTGGCATCAGGGAAATACAAATTAAACCACAGTGAGATACCACCTTGCACCAGTCAGAATGGCTAAAATTAACCAGTCAGGAAATGACAGATGTTGGCGAGGATGCAGAGAAAGGGGAACCCTCACATATTGTTGGTGGGAATGCAAGCTGATGCAGCCACTGGAAAACAGTATGGAGGTTCCTCAAAAACTTGAAAGTAGAGCTACCCTATGACCCAGCAATCGCACTACTGGGTATTTACCCTAAAGATACAAATGTAGTGATCTGAAGGGGAACTTGTACCCAAATGTTTATAGCAGCGATGTCCACAATAGGCAAACTATGGAAAGAACGCAGATGTCCATCAACAGATGAATGGGTAAAGAAGATGTGGTATATATATGCAATGGAATACTATGCAACCAGCAAAAACCAAAACCACCAAAAGGAATCCTGTAAAAGGGCAATAGAAACTACCTTTAAAAGAAAAAAAAATAAAAGTCTGCATAATGTCCTTTTTGTAGACATGTGTTGAAGAACAGGAATTTATACCTACGGATTTCCTTAAAGTAAGTCTTGAACTCTATTGACTCTGGTATTTAAAAACTTTTAGTAAATAAATAAGATAAAAATGATCTATTGAATGTGCCTATTCAAACCAAGATTTATAGTCATGGAAAATGGATTTAACCTTATGTGACAATTTTTATTAATTTCTTTAAGAGTATATTCTCTTTGAATGGGGTCTAGACTTGTGATGGGGCTTTTTGGGATAGAATTCCAAGATATCTGTCTTTAGAATAAAAGAAAAATTGTAGCATGTACCTTGGAGTTTGCTGTTCTTTGTCTAGGCTACATTGTCCTTTCAGTAGCTATTAGGCAAGTGAAATTGGTGAGTATATGAAATGTGGTTAATGTGACTGAGATGAATTTTTTTATTTTATTTTTTAATTTATGTATAAATTTTAAAACTAATACTTGATTCAGTTATTGAAAACTTTCAATTTTGGTTAGAGCAAAATCACAATGATGTATTTATGAAGTCTGAATACTGATCTAGTATTTATGATGAAGATTTTTTGTTCAAATTGGGATGTGCTATAAGTATAAAATATATACAATATGTGAAAGACTTATTGCCACAAAAGAATGTGAAATATTTCGTTAAGAATTTAGTGCCTGGGGCACCTGGCTGCCTTAGGCCGTTAAGCATCTGCCTTCAGCTCAGGTCATGATCCCAGGTTCCTGGGATCAAGCCCCATGTCTGGCTCTGCGCTCAGCAAGGATTCCACTTGAGAATTCTGTCTCTCTCTCTGCCCTTCCCTCACTCATGTATTCTCTCTCTCTCAAATGAATAAATAAAATCTAAAAAAAAGAAAAAGAAAAAGAATTTAATGCCCATATGTTAAAATAACATTTTAAGTATATTTGATTGAATAAAATATGTTATTAAAATTAGGGGCGCCTGGGTGGCTCAGTCGTTAAGCGTCTGCCTTCGGCCCAGGTCATGATCCCAGGGTCCTGGGATTGAGCCCCGCATCAGGCTCCCTGCTCGGCAGGAAGCCTGCTTCTCCCACTACCACTCCCTCTGCTTGTGTTCCCTCTCTCGCTGTGTTTCTCTCTGTCAAATAAATAAAAAAAAAAAATTAAAAAAAAAATTAATCTCACTTTTTACTTTTATAAAGTGGATACTAGAAAATTTAATATTACATATATGGCACAATTAAATTTCTTTTGAAAAATGCTAGTCTATAACCACTGAATGCATACTCTTTATAAAGCCTATTTGCATTAACATGTTTTATAGTGGATTTTAATATCACCTCCATGTATCTTTTGTTCCATAGG
The DNA here is from genome assembly GCA_028646535.1 of Procyon lotor. Lineage (NCBI taxonomy): Eukaryota > Metazoa > Chordata > Mammalia > Carnivora > Procyonidae > Procyon > Procyon lotor. The sequence goes on from JAQQSY010003427.1 coordinate 4,425, forward strand.
AAAAGGTTTTCAAAATCTGGAAGACCCATTTTCTCTCAGAAGCCTCTATTGCTCTTTTACATGATTCCTTTTGGTGGTGGTTTCTGCATAAATTTAAGGTATGCTGTTATTTTTTAAACTTTTTTTAAGTTGATTTGGGGCACAGTTAATTTTTTAGTAGAGGTGGCACTGGTTCAAAAAAAAATAATTTTCTAGATCTTTTCACAGAACTTGGATTTTTAGTATTCCACACACTAGAAATCCTATTCAAAATCTAGAGTCCTTTGAGAGGAGTTAAAACTTTAATATGGCTTTCAAAGATCCTGAGTCTTCATTGATCAGAAAAAGATCAGTGAAATCAAGCAGTGTAATGAATAATAAAGTTGTAGCTTAACTTAGTACTATAATGCACTGAAAAACAGCTAAACAGATGGACATTGAAGGTTTCATCTGGAAAACAGTCTACAGAGCAGATGAGAGGATCTTTACTTGATTCAGAAAGGTAAAAAACTCTGATTAACGTTAAGAAGAGAAAGACATCTGGGTATTTGGAAAAGGTATCTAGGAAACAATAAGTGAATGGAAATAAACAACACATGAGTCTTAATGTTTGAGAATATGTGAACCTGGAAAAAGTGGTGAATACCAATGACCATTGTGTGGCTTCTGGATCTAGGAGAGTGGAAGATAAGATCAACCTCAGGGATCATAGTCTTAAGCTTTAAGAAGGTATGCCACCCCCTCGAGGAAGGCTGAAAATAGACTCCACTCTCTACCTTTTCCCAGCTCAAATTACTCACACAAACCTGCTTATGGATTATCACAGGAATTTTACACCATGAAGAAATTGAATGTTAACTAGTTTTACATACAAACCATTCAGTTAGTGCTTTATGTTAAAATAAACTATAAGTTAGAATAACTCTAGGTTAAGAATATCTGTCCTATATCTCTGATATTGTTAGGAGCTCTGGATGATGGATGATGCATAGGAAATGGTGTATCAGTAATTACAGTAATACAATCAGTAATATCAGTAATACAAAGATAATTGCTGAGGGAAATTTGTGAAATCAGGAGTCTCATTACCTGAAATTTCTTTCTCTAGATCTAGGTCCTGAATTTATGTTTTTCTATGAAGACAGGGAAACATTACATTCCCACTTAAATCTGTTGAGATTATATATAACAAGTTTTTTGAAGGAAACATAATCTAGCAGTGTTCTAGTTATTGTCTTGTCAGGCAATAGTATTTTATTGTTTTGAACAAAATTTCAAGGATAAGATTTAACACAAAAATATTAATGACTCACTACATTTATTAGATTATTTTTGGAATAACAAGGAATTAGAATTTTTTATCATTTCTTTTTCTTTTTAAAGTAGGCTCTATGACCGGCAGGGAGCCCAACCTGTAGCTTGAACTCATAACCTTGAGATCAAGACCTGAACTGAGATTAAGATTTGGATGCTTAACCAACTGAGCTACCCAGGTGTCCCTAGAATTTTTTATCTTTAATCAAACTATTCTCTAGAAACTAGCTTTCTGAAATTAAAATGTAATAATAATTAAAATGTAACTATTCTCTAGAAACTAGCTTTCTGAAATTAAAATGTAATAATAATAAAATGAGATTAAGATTTGGATGCTTAACCAACTGAGCTACCCAGGTGTCCCTAGAATTTTTTATCTTCAATCAAACTATTCTCTAGAAACTAGCTTTCTGAAATTAAAATGTAATAATTTAGTAATAATTTTAAAACACTGTAATAAGATTTCTAGTATCATGATTTTTGACATGTTTTGAGAAGCAATATATTTGACTGGGTTGGTGTTCTGCTATTATTTTATTTCTAAGAGGATTTATTAAATATATATGATAAATATCAATATATGTTAAAATAGATGCAAAATACATAAATGCTATCTACTTTGGAAGGATAAGTAGTACTGATTTTATACCTGGAATATAGTAAAACCATGAACCACTTGTTCAGTTTAGTTACTAAGAGTATAATATGAAAAAATATATAATCATACTCTAGAATATAGCATGTTTCAGTGTGGTGGCTCTAACATATTTCAGTAATTATTATATTATTAATAGAAAACCAAATTTTCTTTGTTTATTGCCCATGATTTAGTAGTAACTTGGTCTAGTAGAAAAAATACTGAACTTGGATCCAGAAAACTATAATTTTAAATCTAGTTTTCTCAAGTAGTTACTTTGAGACTTTGGGCTAGTCAGAAAATCTCTCTGAGCATCACTTATCTCATCTCTAAAAAACAAAACAGGTAGAAAATAATACATACCCTGCTTTTTTTCCCCCTAAGGTTGTTGTATTAAAAGTGAGACAAATAAGAAGACACCTAGTAAACTGTAAAATACTATGTAAATGTAATACGGGATTTAGTATAATAGAGTTAAGAGATCTGGCTTTCAAAAACAAGTTTACCCACTTAGTAAATGATGTAACCTAGAATAGTTATTTATCTCTCTAAATCTTTCATAAGATAAAAACAAAAATCACCTACTTTACATGTTTGTTGGGTTAAATGAGAAAGTGCATGTAAAGTTGTTTGTTTATATGGAGCTATGTGTATAGTCAATGTTCAATGAATGTATATCACCATCATCATTATTATTACTATTATTAGTATTAATATTACTAATTATATATTACTATTTATATCATCATCATTATTATTACCATTGTTATTATTATTATATTAATGGAGCACAGTGTTTCAAAAATTACTGGCCAATGTATAGGCTAATGACAAAAATTTCCCTGATGATGTTTGACTAGAAGAACTTTGGTAATGATATTGCAATATGCTTAAAAATTGTCTAAAAATTGTCCTTTGGACTTGGGCTCCCAAAAAGATTCAGAAAGCTGGAAAGCATATCATTCCCACCCATATAACAACAAAGAAAAGCCATATAATCTATAAAATTACAACTTTTTTGAACTTATCATATAGAGTAGATTTCAAAGCAAAGAATGTTACAAGGTGAAAAAAGAGTAACTGTATGATGATAAAGAGGTTGATTCATCAATATAACAATCCTAAATATATGTGCACCTAATAAAAATGCTTTGAAACACATTTATTAAAAACTTTTAAAACTTCAAGGAGAATTGAGAAAATTCATAAGTATACTGAGGTGTTTCAAAACCTCATTCTCAATAACTGGTAGACTATACAGAAAATCAGTAATGATATAGAAGACTTGAGCAACACTGTCAACCAGCTTAATTGATCTAATTTGACATTTAATAAATATTCCTCCCAGCAACAACGGAACACATTAAACATTTATCAGCTACTTTCTGGGCTAGGAAAACATCCTAATAAATTTAGAACAATTCAAATCAAACACAGTATGTTTTCAGACCAAAATAGAATCATATTATAAATGAATAACAAAAAGCTATCCAGAAAATCCTCAAATATTTGGAAACTAAATAACACACTTTTCAATAACTGTAGGTCAAACCAGAAATCAATAGAGAAATTGGAAAGTATTCTGAATTTAATGAAAATATACTTAAAATCTTGGGATGTGGGGTGCCTGGGTAGCTCAGCCAGTTAAGCATCTGCCTTTGGCTCAGGTCATGATCTCTGGATCCTGGGATCAAGCCCTGTATCAGGATCCCTGCTCAGTGGGGAGTCTGCTTCTCCCTCCACCCTTCCCCCACTGCTCATGCACTCATTCTCTCTCTTTCAAATAATTATCTTTAAAAAAAAAATAAAGTTTGTGGGATGTTACTCAGGCAGTATTTAGAAGTTCAGAGGATTAAAATAACTATATTAGAAATAAATAAAGTTCTCAAAAACTATGACCTCAGCTTTTATCATAAGAAACTAGAAAAAGAGGAATAAAAGAAACCCAAAATAAGCAGAAGAATGGAAATAATAAAGATCAGAGAGGCAACTAATAAAAGGAAAAACTGAAAAACAAAGAAGGAGCTCCCTTCTACTACACCATCTTCCCAAGTTCATCCTATCAGGACTTTACTAATATTGAGATTATTACTATCTATACATTTCTTTCTTCTTATAACATATTTACTGTGTCTTAATTTAGTTTAACCTTCGTGTCACCATTTTACTAGTTCTGGCTGTGGTTGTCTCATCACTGCTTTAATTTCACACTGAGTTACTGATAATGAAGTGGAGTAGATATAGGACAAGAGAAAGAAATAGTCATTGATTGCTTCTATGTGCCAGCTTTAATGCAGGAACTTTCAATAACTCATCAAATGTTTGTGTGCTTTCTGTGTGCCAGGCACTGTGCTAAGTCATTGAAATACAAAGTCAAACTAAACATGATTCTTGTCATTATTTTACTATGCTACTTTAAGGTATATATATATTTTATATACTTTTGACAGATGAGGAAACTAGGACTGATTAGCCCAGGGTAAGGCAACTAATGACTAACAATGTCAGTGTTCAAATTCAGCTCTGCATGATACCAAACCCATGCTCATTCTCATTGTAGCAACTGATCTGCCTTTTAAGTAATAAATGAAATTACTGACCTTATGTGTACAAATTCCAATTTTAAATTGTAATATTAGTGCTTTTAATTTCATACATGTTTTATTTTTTAAGCCTGACAGAGAAAATCAAGATTCCTTGTTTGACAGAATTTCAGAAAGTTATGTGATACTTTTCATGAACATCCCTGCAAGTCGAAAAGATGCATTCCTTCAGGTAAACATAGAAATTCACTGGCTACACTAAGCATTTTTAGAGCAAATGAAAATTTAAAAATGGTTATTTTATTTAAACACCTATTAGAATATATTTTGTTACTTTGAAAACAAATTTCCTGAAGTAAAGTAATAGCCATGTTTTAAAAGTTATTTTCCCCCTCATTATATTGTATTCCTTAGCCTAAAAGTCTTATGGAATTTCCTTAATGTGGTATAGGTATTTTGTTTGCATATGGATAATTTGAAAACTACTGTCTTATTTTGTGTATATTCTTGATTTTTTTCTGTTTACCTATAAAATTATCATTTTTCTTTTACTTTAAAATGTATCTTTTGATCTGTTTAAGAGGACTTCAGAGGTTTATGTTTATATGTAAGGACTAAGTACCTGTAACAGTAAATGAAAATGGACAAATTTATAATCAAATGTTCGTTTTATGTTTTTGTAATTATAATAACTAGTGAATGGGATTGATTAAAGGAATTTGTGTCTTCCAGTAATGTGAAATGAAAACGTATAGGAATTTCATTAGATACTTGTAAATTTAAACATCCAGCCCCTCAAAACAGAAGTCACATTTAGATACTTTGTTGTGTTGACATCTGTAAATCAAAAATACATTCATACTTCGGAGTTGATAACTGTTTTTCATGGGTAAAACAAGCTTAAAAACAGTAAAATGTCCTTCACAATGAAAACATAAACTTACATTGCCAGACAATATGTTCAGTCTTCACCTATCTTTCTTACTCACAGCCATATACATGCAGTGTCTATAAAAGGAAACCAGTAGTGAACAAGGAATAAGGAGACTTGGTCTCATGTCCAGAATATGCTGCTAATTACCTGGGTGATCTTGGTAACACATTTGGTCTCCCTCTCTGTGTCTATGCTTGAGAATGAGGACGCCTGCCTATACATCTCTCTCCTCCAGAGATGTTTAAGTAGAAATAAAGTCTTATCTCCTATTGACCAATTTTCATTATTTTTCACTCATTCATTATTACTTCTTGTTCATCTGAGTTACCTTACCTAAGAAGAGAAATTTATTAATTTATTAATTTTGAAGAATCAGAAAGTCATCGTCATGTCCCACTATTCAGTACAAATTAGCTGAATCTAAACATATTTAGTATGACTTTTACTTCTCTTTCTTCCAATGTCATGCAATGATAGACCTTCAGAAATTTTCCCAACACAATTTGACACTTGATCCTTAATCATGAAGATGAGATATTCACAGAAAACTTTGAGAAGTTCATCTTATTCAACCTTTAATTTTAATAGTCACTATGATTTTTATGCCAAAATATGTAATTGTTTCTGGTAATAAAAATGTTCATTATTCATTTCAATAAAATTAAATATACAAATATATTAAAGCATTCCCCCCACCACTACCACCAAAAAAAAGGGAAAAAAAGAAAAATCATGGAGTTCTTCAAAGAATATTATCACTTACCAGCAAATATTATCACTTACCACCTGGAGTAGATGACTGTATTTGTTTCTTATTGTTGCTATAACAAATTATCACAAATTTTGTGACTTTTAAGACAAGAAAAATTCATTGTTTTAGCATTATAGAGGCCACAAGTTCAAAATAAGTCTTACAGGACTAAAATCAAGGTATCAACAGGGCCAATTTCTTTAAGAGGCCCTCATGGAGAATCCATTTCTTACCTCTTCTAGCTTCTATTGACTGACAGCATTCCTTGGATTCTGGTCGTATTTCTTTTTCTGCCATCCCATTACCTTCTTCTCTTCTGTAGTAAAAATTTCCATAGCCTTCCTCTTATAAGGACACTTGTGATTGGAATTAAGGCCCACTGGATAATCCAATATAATCTCCCCATTTAAAGATCTTTAGCTTAATGAAATCTGTAAAGCCCTTTTGCTGTATAAATAAACATTTACACACTCTGAAGATTAAGACAGTGACCTCTAAGGGACACTTATATTACAAATTTTTATATTTAATATTAAAGGCTAAATGTGTTTTTAGATATTTATTTGGTTGCTAAGTGCTAGAATGATAAATAAAAATAAATGATAAATAATGATAAATAAAAATTATTAAAAATTTAATATAAAAATGTAGCTTTTGTTTAGTCACTTCCTAAGAGGAATTTAGTAGTTTAGGGATGCTATGTCTAATAGAATAATGGTAGAACCATATATTTGTTGATATCTGATCATAGTTTTCACATGTAAACAATACACTAATAATTGCAATATATTAACTCACCTAAACAGACTTCAGTTGTTTAAATACATGCTTGCTATTCTTACCACACACACACACACACACACACACACACACACACACACAGAATGATAATTATGTGAGGTGATAGAGGTGTTAGTTAATGCTATGGTGGTAATTGTATTGCAGTATGTAAGTGTACCAAATCAACATGTTGTATATCTTAAACTTATTATATGTCAATTATAGTTTAATTAAAAAATACATAAATATACTTTTTATTATAATGACCTGTATGTATCACTTTCTGAAAGAGCATAACAATACCAAGGTTAAATGAAATAATCATCAAACTTTATCTTAAAATATAACCATCAAACCTAATCTTGTTAACTTCATCATTTATCCAAATTAAATTTTCTAAATGAAATAAATAATAAAAATTAAAATAGAATCATCAGACTTTATCTTAACTGTTAACTTCATCTTTTTATCCAAATTAAATTTTCTAAAATACCAACAAATAGCCAAACTGACTTTATTTCCAACTCTTCTTTGTTCATGTCCCTCAATTCGAGGTACAAAGAAGTGGCCAAACACAAGCTGTAAAAAAAAAAGGGACATTTTTATTTCACAAACTTAATAATTTCTTTGGCAGTGTACGTATACTACATAAAATATAAAATTATTCTAATATGACTCTATTTTGGGTAGGTGTATCCTGATTGTTTGGCACAGGCCATCTATGCAACATTCCAGGAAGCATTTCCAGAATCCAGTAATCTTTTTAATGATGAATTTAAAGAAGATCTAGGGAATACTATTTTTCTTTGGTTATCAGGTATGAGTATATCATTTACATATTGATCATTATTTTGATAACTAAAACTTTTTGTGTACGGTATCTTACTCCAGCTAAAAAAATTGGTAATTCTTTGCCTTACAGAACTTGGCATATTGATGACTATTTTTTTTAAATATTTATATGTATGGAATTGTTAAATCACTATATTGTATACCTGAAACTAATATTATGCGGTATGTTAACTAACTGAAATTCAAATAAAAACTTGAAACAAATAAACAAAAAACTTAAAAAAATTCAAACCTACATTTCTTAGAATAAAAGGCTGACATACTAGGGGGAGTTTAAATTAGTACAACTTGGGGTGCCTGGGTGGCTCAGTGGGTTAAAGCCTCTGCCTTCAGCTCAGGTCGTGATCTCAGTATCCTGGGATCAAGCCCCGCGTCGGGCTCTCTGCTCAGCGGGGAGCCTGCTTCCCCCACTCTCTCTGCCTCCTTCTCTGCCTGCCTGTCTGCCTGCTTGTGATCTCTATCTCTGTCAAATAAATAAATAAAATCTTTAAAAATATATAAAAATAAATATAAATTAAATAAATAAATAAATATAAATTAGTACGACCATGTTGGATAGCTGCCAATATCTACTAAAATTGCACATATACAGACTTTTAACCTGGCATGTCTATGCTTCCCAGGTACATCCCTTACAAAATGTGCATGTTTCTGTACACCAAAGCTACAAAATGCTTATAACAGCACTATTCATATGATAATCAAAACAAACTGTCCAAATGCCCATCAATAATATGAAGTTTAAATAATAAATTATG
>JAQQSY010003428.1:0-12971 GCA_028646535.1 Procyon lotor
CACACAGCCTGCCCCCAGCACACACACAACCTCCCCCCCAACATAGTGTGCTCCTCCCCTACATAAGGCCGCTCCCCTCCCATGGGCCCCCCAGGCCTACAGGACTCTCCCCCGGCCCCTCCCCACTCAGCTGGTCCAGGCCAGCCCCTCCCACGGTCACCCCCACTGTGGGCTCAAAGGGAAGGGGCCTGGACGGTTTCCCATGAGTTTCCCATGCTCAGTACAGCTCAGGTACCCAAAGGCGGTCCTCACCCCCGCGTGGCAGGAAACGGAAAAGGCCTCTAATTTATTATACTTTAATTCAGATTACAAATAATTTATAAAAGTAAAAATAAAAGGATAATGAAAGTCTTTATAAGATGTTTTAAAAAGAATTTAAACAAAGCTTCTTCGTATTTGTATCAAGTACATTTTGAAGCACAGACATCATAAAAGATGGAGGAATCCTGTCCTGAGTCCTTGTGGGCACAAGAGATGGGCCGGGTGCGGGTCACAGGGTTCCGGGGCCACGTCCACCTGCTGACGGACCAGCCAGGTGGGGAGCACACAGTCCACTCGCCAGATCTCGGGTCTGGGATGCTCTGCCTGGAGGCGCAGCAGCTGAGGGCAGCTGTTCCGCCATCAAGGGGGCCGTGAGGGGTTCTGTCCCTTTTGTCTCCTGATTTGTCACCCATCAGGTTTCTCCACTTCGCCCTCGTGCACGGCTGACGGAAGACTCAAGCCCTCAGCTGCGCGGGGTGAGGGTGCACAGTGGCCAGTGGAGCCTGTGTGCGGGCACCACCTACACAGTCAGCCCCGCACATCGGTGTCACTGTCACCCTCCCCGGTGATGCCCTCATTCCTTGCTCTCTTACTGTCTTAGCCATTGTGGGCGTGGCTGGGAAGGGTCGATGAGAAATGATGAAATGGTTCCTAGGATGGTGACGTAGCAAACTGTCTCAAGACGTAGGAAACTGAGACCACAGACATGGCCTCGCGGGGCCGGTGGGACCAGGGGGTCGGGGGGAACCGCAAGCAAAGGTGTATTCATTCTATTTAAGCATAAAAGTGTCCGTGGGGTCCGTCTGCACTTTGGAAGACATGTGAGAACTAAAGTCATGAAATGCCAGCCCTTTGGTCCTGTGCAGGTGGTGGCCAAGGGTGGCCAACGGTGGCCAAGGGCCAATGTAGACGGTGACCGAGGGTGTCTGAGGGTGGTCGATGGTGGCCAAGGGCCAGAGCAGATGGTGACAGAGGATGTGTGAGGGTGACCGAGGGTCTGGGGGTGTCTGAAGGTTTCTGAGGGTGTCTGAGGGTTGCCGAGGATGAGGGGGGTGACCCAGGGTCTGGGGGTGTCCGAGGGTGACCGCGGGTGTCCGGGGCCCCGAGCGCTTCCGGGGTCCGGCTTTGTGACTTTAGGGGTTTGCGCCGGAGCTCAGTCCGCACCCCGTTAGTTAGACGGCTGGAACCTGGCGGCCCGGGGCAGACAGTGAGAGGCGCCGAGGGCCCGCGTGCTAAGGCACGATCTGGGCGGTGGTCGCTGCGTGTCTGAAATGTTTCACTAAACAAAAGCCTGGAGGGAAAACGGCAGGATGTTTAGCTTTTCTGGGTGGTTCACGCCGGGCGACCAGTTTGCCGGCGGTGCAGGGGCTCCCGGGACCCCCGCGCAGAGCCGGCGAGACCCACACGGGCCCCGCCCTCGGCCGGCCGCCCTCCCGGCCGCCGTAGCTGCGACCGCCTGACCGGGCCTGGCCAATCACAATACAAGCCGCGGCTGCGGCGATTGGGCCACCGGCGGGCACATGACCCTAACCAACCAATCAGAACCCAGGGATGTCTATTTAAGGCAGGGCCGGTGGCTGTGGGGCGCAGGGTCCTTGGGGGTTGGGCGGCTCGGTGCGGACGGCTCACGCGTCTTCCTCGCGGAAGGGCGTCTTGCGGCGGGTGTCGCGCACCTGCGCGCGCGCGTCGGGGACGGTCCGCTGTCTCGGGAGGGAGGCTGGAGCGGGTCGCTGCTGGTGGTCAGCCCGGCGTGACCCTGCGCCCGCGGTTAGGTCAGCCGTGGGTCAGTGCGGACGCGGCCCCCCCGCCGGACGAGGCGCGGGGTCTTGGAGGAGAGCCCACGCGTGCCCCGTAGGTTCCCTTATTGAAGGGCCGGGTCGAGTTCCCGGAGCGGAGCGGAGCGGCCACCCAGGTGTTACGGATTTAAACAGTCGGGGAAATCGTGGCGACGCTAAGACGAGCAGGGAAGACCCGCAGCTCGTTATGAGAGCACCCGGGAACCGGCTGCAAATATCTTTTTTTCCTCTCTCTTAAATCAGCTTTTTATTTGAGTAGATTTAGATTTACAGAAACCTTGCGAAGTTAGGGAGTTCTCACCCACCGACACCCTTACAACTCACCAGCCAGTGTCCTTACAGCATTGTTATTAACTCAAGTCCGCACTTCACCCGAAGGCCCTGGGTTTACGCCCAGTGTCTGAAGTGTCCCTTCACGGCTCCAGGACCCACGTGAACTTAGGCCTCACGTCCCCTCGGTCTCCGACTTGCCCGGTTTCAGGTGACCCGGCCGATCCGGGCAGTGCTGGGCAGAGATTTTGCAGACCTTGGGGGGGCGGGAATGTGTCGGCTGTTTTTCTCCTGATGGCTCTGGCCTTGTGGGTGTGGGGAGGAGACCACAGGGGCCAAGCCCCTCTCCTCGAGTCTCGGGGCTGGTGCTCCCGGTGTGACCCAAGGGTGTTGCCGAGACCACCCGGCTGGGGTGTGCCCCCCTGGGGAGGACCACGTGTGGGCAGGGAGGGCGGAGCCTCCACACCCGGCTCTGGTGCCCAAGTTTCCTCCCTGTGTCGGTTCCGACTCACAGACGTCTGTTGGGTCCGGCACTCCTCACTTACTTGGTTGCCCAGGTCAGTCCGGCTTTAGCCGCTGGGGGCTCCTTCAGCTTGTGTCCCTCTGATGTAGCCCCCTTCGTGTGGGATGTTGTCTGTTTTGGGTCTGAGCGCTTCTGTACTTTGAGGCTGTGTTCGCTAGGGCTGACGTAAGAAGGCACCGCAGGCTGGCAGCTGAGACAGCGGGCACCGCGTCCTCGGACTCCGAGATCGAGATGCCAGCGGGGCTGGTTCCTCCCGAGGCCTCTCTCCATGGCTGGCAGACCGCACCTTCTCCCCCATGTCTCCCGTGGCCTTCCTCTGTGCGCTCACCCCCGCTGTGTCTTCCTCTTCTTGCAAGGACACCAGTCCCGTTGAGTCAGGGCGCAGCCTTATGACTTCATTTAACCTTAATCACCTCCCTAAAGGCCCGTCACCCAATACAGTCACATTGAGGGTTAGGGTTTCACCTATGAAATTCTGGAGGGAGGGACACAATTCAGTCATAACACTAGCAGTAGATGATGCCCCTTGATCATCTTGCACGTGCAACGTCCAGTCCTCAAATCGGCCACTTCCCCAAGTGGCCCTGGTTCCTTGTCCTGGAGAAAGGTATGAAAAACCGAGATCTGAGTGCTGGGCACTCTTCCTGGTGTCATTGCTTCTCCACTGACAGAGCGAGGAGATATGTATGTGTGTGTGCTAACCCACGTACACACACATCTATAAATAGTTCCACATTTCCCCGTATCTATATTAAGCATGAGTCCCACACCACGTGGATCGGTCCACCCCGCCCCACCTTCTCCGTCAGCGCCCACCCCAACAGTGCGACACCTGACCCCCAGCACCCAGCACCCAGCGACTCAGTCGATCAGTCCCCGCGCACCGGCCATGCTCTCGGAATTGCTGACGAGTACCCCATGGGAACAACCTGACCGACTGCAGTGCAGGTCCTGTGACATTCCTTCTGCCCTTCAAAGCGACCCGGCTCAGCACCGAGTCCCCACCCCCTCGGTCTGCTGGCTTCGCCACTTGTGATGCAGCCAGATCCCTCTGTCATTCCACGCTGACGTCCTCCACTTCTGTGTGATCCTCGGAAGTGTGCATACGGTAAAGCCTCTTCCCTCTGCTGGACAGTCTATGGGTTTTAGCAAATGTGTGGTTTCATGTGTCCTGTGTTCCAGTATCGCACAGAATAGTCTCACTGCCCTAAAAATCCCGTGTGTCATCCCTCCTCCCTCCCACCCTGACCACCACTGATTTTTACCGTCTCCATAGTTTGCTTTTTCCAGAATGTCAAATAAAGGGACGCACAGAGCCCGCAGCCACTGTGAACTGGCTTCCTTCATTCGGCAACAGGCATTTACAATTTATCCACACCTTCGTGCATCTTGACAGCTCATTCCTTCTTTTTGCTGAACAACATTCCACTGCTTGAATGTTCCAGCTTCTTGACCCCTTTCTCTCCTGGAGAACATCTTGGTTTCTTTTAATTTGGGGCAACGATGAACAAACCTGCTAGAAATGTTCATATGAAGGTTTCTCTGTGGACATAAGTTTTTAACTCCTTTGGGTAAATACCTAGGAGCACATCTTAGTTCAACAAATATTTCTTTCTTATGGTTGTGGAGGCTGGAGTCAAAGATCAAGGGGCTGGCAGGGCCCGTGTCTGATGAGAGCCCACTGCCTGACTCACAGACTGCTGTCTTCTTGCTGGGTCTTCTGGTGGCGTGGTGGATGGCAGGTACCTTCTTAAGAAGGCACGAATCCTATCACCGGCTCTGCTCTCATGGCCTTGTCAGCTCCCAAGGCCCCACCTCCTCACACTATCAGCACAGGAATGGGGGGCGGGGCACTAACATTTAGTGAACCGCAGAGCAGGATTGCTGGGCCACGTAGCATCTGGGACCATGGGAACATCAGCATCACGAGGCAGCTCGTCCTGGTCGCTGGTCCACCAGTTTCTCTACCGCATATATGGTGCTGTAGGTTTGGGTATCTAACCTCCACCCTGGGAAGGAAATGATCTTCTATTTCTATTGTACTAAGAGCTTTTTAATCAGTGACAAAATACTGTATTCAAGACAAATGTCAAAAGCTTTTCTGTACCTACTGAGTTAATCATAGGATCTGTCTTCTTCAGTCTATTAACGGAACGAATGGCACTGAAACTGTTTGACATGAGACTAGAGACACCCAGACCATGAGGTCGATTTCTCACTCATTATTGTCCATTATCTAGCATTTTATTTCAGATTTTTTGCACCAAAGTTCCTGAGTGGAACAGACCTCCTGTGTTTTTTGTTTGTTTGTCTGTCCTTGTCTGGATGGAGCCACAGTCCGCCTGGCCTCTTTTCCACTTTCTGGAACATTCTGTCCAGGATGGGATTCCTGGTCCCTGGGCTCAGGGTGGGGCGTCCTCACAGAGCAGCCTGCAGCCCAGGCTGGGGAGGGGAGGGCTCCCACAGCCACATTTCGGTCTATTCCTGTTCTTTTTGCCCTTCTTTTGGTCATTTTATATTTTTCCAGGAATTTGTCTACTACATCTAGGCGCTCTGTTTTATTAGTTTTCAGGTGTTCCTGACTCTTTCATTGTTTAGGTCTACGTTGGGTCTGTTATTATTTCCACTCTCCTATGTTTTGTTCGCATGGTCCTGCCTTTTCCCCTCTTTCTTGGCCGGCGATGCCACGCGATGGTTCCCACCCATGAGGCAGCTTCAGGGACGTGTTCGCCCTCCACCCTGCGTCCCGCCTCCACTGATGGCTGCCGCTCCTCTTCTCCGTTCATTCCTGCCGGGGTCGGGGGAGGGGAGGTGCTCTGAATTAGCGGCGTTTCCGGAATCCATCCCTGGCTGCGGCAGAGCCCGTGCGGGGCCAGCTGCCTTTACCAGCTCGCCCCTTTCTCCAAGTCACCGCAGTTCGGTCGTGACGATCATGACCATGCGACGGCCGCCCTTGGCCAGTGCTCAAGCATCCCACACGGTGCCTGACCCGCACGGCTGCCTCCCCCACCCACGGCCCGTGTCCCCAGGCCGTTTCGTCAGCCCTGTTTCAGAGTGCTCCAGGCCTGGCCTTGACCTGACCCCAGAACCTCCGCTCCTGCCCTGGCACCCAGGACCCCTTCCAGAGGCCTTCTCGCTGGCCTGGGTCAGCCAACCCAACCATCCTCTGCCAACTGAGCTGCTGGGCGTCTCGGCTGGAGGAGACTGCTTGGGGGGGGGTCCCTCTTTCTCCAGAGCCCCAGCTTCCACCCCTGCAGGCCTTCCGGGTGTGCGGCGGGAGCCCCAAGGGGTGGGCAGACCTGGGAGCGTCAGGGGAAGGGGCGCAGGACATTCTTATGGTGAGCGGCTCACGGCGGGAGGGGCAGCTGCAGAGGCCCCGCCCCCCTGGGCAGGTGGGGCGCCCGTCAGGCCGTGGAGCCCGGAGAGGCCTGGCCCAGTGACTCACTGCCCAGTCACACAGCACAACTGGAGATGCAGGTGATGGTGGGGGGTGGTGGTGGTGTAAGTGGGAATTCTGGGTGCCGGACCTGAACTCTCCTGCAGTAGGCCTGAGACAGGGGACACCATCCTGACCCCCTGGCCTTGCCCTGGCAGTCCTAACAGCCTGGCTCATCAGGCAGGGACACTCGGGGGTCACCCTACCTTCCTTCAGGCCAGGACCACAGATGCTCGAGTGGCACGGGCCTCACCCCCCCTGCAGGCCACCAGCCCTGGCACCTGAAATGGCAGCGACAGCCCTGCTGTCTTCAGGGCCCCGAGACGGGGTGCTCTGGGGAGGGGTGTGGGCGGGGGGGGCAGGAGCAGGTCTAGACCCCAACAGAGGACAGTCCCCACCCTGCCCGGCAGGAGATGAGAATGTAGAGAGGATGGCAGGGCTTGGGGGACGGAGGAGGGAGGTGATGTGACCAGGAAAGGCTGCCAAAGGGCTTCCGCAGGGTCATGGCCAGCCCGCGGCCCGGGTTAGAAGGCCAAGGGGCTCCACCCTCAGGCCCCAGGAGAGCTGTGGGGACCTGCTTCCCAACCAGGAGCAAAGTTTGGGGCCACTTTGGGGCCTCCCAAGTCCACGGGCAGCAGGTCACAGCAGGCCAAGTTCCAAGAACTTGTTTCCGGGCCCACCTGAGCCAGCAGCTCGAGCTGGAAACCACCTCCCTGAGGCTGGGAAGTAAACAGGGACCCGGAAAAGGGGGTGGGAGCTTGGGGTCAGAGGTCAGGGTTGGGTCTGCCAGTCCCTCTCTGCCAGAGGAGAGGTGAGGAGCCAGCGGGCTGCCTCAAGCCCCTACTGGTCCCTCTGTCATTCATTCTGTAAATGCTGAGGCCCTACTGTGTGCTGTGGGAACAGGGCCGCCACCCTCCTGGAGGCTGGGCGTGGGGGCGAGGGTGCTCCTCGGCTCCACCGGAGACCCAAGACCACGCCGTGCCAGGCTCCCGTGGCCAGTTGCGCTGGGGCTCCCAGCAGGTGGAGGAAGGTCCAAGTGTCCGGTTCTGTGAGACAGGCGTCCCTCACCCCTGTGGCTCTGGCGCTCAGGACTCCAATGTCACATCCAAACCAGCTTCGTTCAGGAGGTCTGGCCCCCCGCCCTGCAGAGGGACAGGTGACACTCCCACTCGTGGATGGGCACAGCAGAGCCCTTCCTGGGCTCCTGTGGGCTCAGGCCCTCCTCTGATCTAGGGGAAGGCCTGCTTAGGAGCCAGACTCTCCGAGGCCTCCGTCGAGCGGTCAAGGAAGACATTCAGGCGCCGGATGGTCTAGGGCAGGGGGGCTGACGCTTGGCGCAGGGCCATTCTCTGGGGGAGGCCGCCACGCGCACTGTAGGGTGCCCAGCAGGCCCCTGACCTCCACCCACTCCCAGCCAGGGAGCCCCAAACTGCGACAACAAGACATTGCCAAGTGCCCCCCACACCTCCAGGCCAGTGGAGCCCTGGCCTCCTGTAGGCCTGCCTGACAGAGCTTTCCAGAAGGACAGAAATGCTCTGTTCTGTGCTGTCCCATCCAGGCATCACTGAGCACTTGGATCGTGGCTAGGGAGGCTGAGGAAGGGGAGCCATACTTTCGTTTCATTTCACGTAAACGGCTATGCGAGGTGGGTGGCTGCTTGCAGAGTAGACGCCTACCAGGGCTAGAGTTCCAGCCCAGGCCTGGCCTCTGTCCCAGACCCTCAGAGGCTGCCTGGGGTCATGAACTGACTTCCTTTTCCCTGCTGGCGTGGGTCCAGGTGGCACGCCTCTGCTTGCTAGCGACAGGGCTGGGGTCGAGCGCCTGGGCCCGACTGCTCCTCCCGGCTCCTCCTGGTTCTTCTGGCCAGTCGGGGCCCCGGTGAGCCCAGCACGTCCCGGAGCGACCCCTAGCCAGCGGCTGCGTGGGACACGTACACACAAGCAGGCTCTCACCCCCCGGAGGCCGGTCAGGCCCCGCCACCGACCCTTCCTGCCGGTTCCCCTCCCCTGGGCCGAGGGCACTCCTTCAGGTCTCTGGGGGAGGTGGTAGAAGCTGCTGGAAGCTATAAACCGCAGCCTGGGCCTGCCTGGTGTTCCTCGTCCGGTGGGTAACGGCCCTTCACTTTACAACAGGTGGCTTGTCCCTCCTCGTGCCCTCAGACGGGGAGGCGGTTGGCAAATTTTGTTAATTAAATGGGGTCGTCATTAGTGCTGGGCCCAGCACCTCAGTGCACAGGCACAGGTCCAAGGGCGAAGGGTGGGTGTGGGTCCAGATTCGCCGTGGGGATCCAAGCAGGAGCCACCGTTGGGCCCGGGTCCCATTCGCGGCTCTGTAGGCACAGGCCCCCTGCCACCGGCGAGGTGATTCACTTCCCAAGTAAGCAGCAGTTGTGTGAGCAGTCAGTATTTCCAGGGCCACGGCTCCGCTCTGGGCCCTCTTCTAAACCCTAACCACTGTCTCCACCACCTCCGGGCTTGGCACTGGGATTATCTCCCCTTCACGGCTGAGAAAGGAGAGGCACAGGGAGGTGGAGTCACCTGCCCAAGTTTGCACAGCTGGTGGCAGAGCAGGAACTAAAGATCGGGCACCTGACCTCCAAGCTCGGCCTCCTAGCCACTGCCCTTAGGGTGGGGGCTCCCGCACCCCTGTTTGGTCCACTGCCCTGTTTGGACACTCTGCGTTCCATGGGCACTGGATCAGTATCATTCACTGGGAAGAGGGGAAACAGGGAACTTAGCTGAGCAAAGGTCAGAGACAAAAACATTACAGGCAGAAGGGGCAAGGCCCTGGGGCAGGAGTCGCTGATGCTCTCAGGGGGCTGCAAGTCATTCCTGTGGGGGCATGAAAGGGGATGCGGTGAGGACCACTGGAACCCCCACAAGGAAGCTGAGTGCAGTCCCCAGGGCTAACTTGTGTTATTTTAAGGTAAAATTCACTTAACATGAAAGTCACCATTTTAGCCCATTTGAAGTATACAGTTAAGTGGCTTTTTATACATTCATGATGTTGTACAATCACAACCTCTACCTAGTTCTGAAATCTTTTTGTCTCCCCCCAGCCCCGTTCCCAGCCCACCCCCAGACCCCAGTCCACTTTCGGTCCCTGTGCAGGACCTCTCACCCCCACAGAACCCCACACTATGTGGCCCTTCGAGTCTGGCTCCTTCCACCCAGTGCACTGTCTTCGAGGCTCACCCAGCGGGCGGCAGGTGTCTGTGCCCCACTCCTTCTGACGGCGGAACACAAACACTCCTGCGTACGGACCGACCACACTGGGTCTGTCCGTTCATCTGTGGTGGACATTTGGGGTGTTTCTGCTTTGGGCTAGAATACCGTAATTATACACAACAGATCACCGCTACAAACATTCGCGTGCATGTTTCCATGCGCACAGACGTTTTCAGTTGTCCCGGGAACAGCCGGGGAACCCGGTAACGCTACCTTCGCCTTTTCGAGGGAACACCGAACCGTTTTCCAGTTTTCCGAAACAGCTGCATTGCTTGGCACTCCTGCCAAGGGTGCGCTGGTTTTAGTTCCCAGTTCCTGCCTGGGACTTGGACTCCTAAACGGTGCCTGCGGCCACATTGTCACAGCCGCAACAAGAGGAGCCTCCAGGACACATTGATCCCCTTTGCTCCCTCCCCCCACCTGCAGTGAGACTTCTGGAAAGAGTGCACTCCCCCTGGTCCCTCCCCCTGACACCCCCCCCAGTGGTCTTTTCCATACGGATACTCTTTACTTAGCACTTCCTTTCCCCAGCTCCAGAGTGACGGCCGTTCCCACTACATGCCGGCATGCGTGCAAGTACGTGCACGGGTACACGGGCACGCGTGTGCATACATGTGCGCGGCGTGAGCTCACGACTGCACGTGTGCACGCCCACGTCTAGGTGTGGTGCCTGCTTCTCTGCTGGTGCGCACATGCACACACACTGTGCTCTGCACACGGACACCCCTGTGCACGCCAGTGTGCACACACGCACACGTACAGACATGGGAGGGGCTGGCAGAGGGCTCCTATCCCTCTGCCTCCCTGTCCTGAGATCAGTTTGTGTATCATTCTTGCCTCTCTGGGCCCTTCCCGCCTACTGGCTTCAGAGTGTCCCACACCGGCCTTCCCCTACCTGCCAGCAGGTGGTGCTCCCAGCGCCTCCTCCCGCAGCTAGTCCTCTCCGAGGTGCAGGGCTCCACGCTCAGCGGAGCCTGCTTCTCCCTCTGCCCACCACTTCTCCCTGCTCGGCTCTCTGGCTCTCTGTCAAATGAATGGACAAAATCTTTTTTAAGGGGCGCCTGGGTGGCTCAGTGGGTTAGAGCTTCTGCTTTTGGCTCAGGTCATGATCTCGGGGTCCTGGGATCGAACCCCCCATCCGGCTCCCTGCTCAGCGGGGAGCCTGCTTCCCCCTCTCTCTGCCTGCCTCTCTGCCTACTTGTGATTGCTCTATCAAATAAATGGATAAAATCCTTTTTAAAAAATCATACGGGATATTTTAAATTGCAGCCACCCTGGAAAACCTAGAAATTTTAGTCAGACAGTTTCTGCGTCTGGCAAAGATGACCCTAGGGGGAAACGCCGCTCAGCGTTGTTGTGGTTTGTCAACATGCAGCCGGAGTAGAAACGAGAAGCCTGCTCGCCTCTGGGTGCTCACATGGGAACCAGGCAAGAGGTGGCCACTGGGGTGACCTTCTCCCCAGGTGTGAGCGGGGGCCACAGAGCCTCTCGTCAGTGGCCGTAAGCCGCCCCAAGCTCTGGCCAAGGGGAGCCACAGGTCCTTGTGATGTGTGCAAATGACCGAGTGCCCATTAGTCAGCCCCAGGGTTATCCTTGGGCCTGCCTTGTGACCTGCGACCTGGGGCAGAAAAAGAACTGGCGAAGCAGGAGCAGCTCATTACCTTCTTTCCGGAAAATGAAGAGGCACAGTAAAGAGGTCAGAAGAGCTCCAGGGGCAGACAGCATTGGAACCCAGAGCACACCCGCCCGAGACGGAGAACTGAGCTCGTGGCAGGAGGCCAAGAGACACAGCCGGCAGGGGGCCCAGTCCGGGTGCGGGTATCCTTCCAAGGACACATGCACACACTACCCCTCTATTTCCTGGGACTGGAGTGTGGCCCTCTTCCCCCAAAGAGTCTGACGAGAGCCCACGATGTGAGGCTGGATACAGGCGAAGGGAGCCGTGCGCTCGCAGGGGACAAGAAATCACAAACCGGGGCGCCTGGGTGGCTCAGTTGTTAAGCGTCTGCCTTCGGCTCAGGTCATGATCCCTGGGGCCTGGGATCGAGCCCCGCATCGGGCTCTCTGCTCTGCAGGAAGCCTGCTTCTCCCGCTACCAGTCCCTCTGCTTGTGTTTCCTCTCTCGCTGTGTTTCTCTCTGTCAAAGAAATAAAAAATTAAAAAAAGAAAAAAAAAAAGAAATCACAAACCTTGGCAGCCTGATGCGAGCCCTGGCCACACCGGTGAGTGAGAGAGAGCACGGAGCCCGGGTCGTTCACAGAGTCCAGTTGAGCTTCTTTTTGGGGTGATGAAATCGTAAAATGGATCGTGGCGAATGTACTGAAACCCCTTGAACTGCACCCCGTAAATGCGGGAACTGAACAGCGTGTGAGCTCAAGGTGAGTCGAGCGGCGCTCAGCACACAGACACACCCGCGACGGCAAGCGTGGGCAGTCCCCCACCGGCCCCGGCGGACACGCTCTGCATTCGCCTCTCTCACACTCTGCTTCCGCGGGGGGCACGGCAGACAGGCGGGACCCACTGTCCTCCAAGGCCTCCCGGCCGCCCAGGAGATCAGAGGGAGTTCGGGTGAAAGCGAAGGGGACAGTGGGTTTGGCAGTGTGACGAGACCGCAGTGCCGGTTGACTCTGGCCCCGCACAAGTAGTGGCATAGCACGTGAGGACAGAGAGGGTTCTGGAGAGTTCACCAGCCAGGTCAGCCTCGCTCCAAGGCATCCTGGCCTCTGGAGGCTGCAAGTGGGGGAGCAGCTCCCCAGCCCCCACCCCCCCGCAAGGTGCTTCACAAACGGGACACTAAGGAATAGCCCATGTCTGGGGCAGGCGGCCTGCAGCACGGTGCGGGGGTGACAGGACCCCATCCCTGGCACAGGCCCTGGCGAATGGCCCCGAAGAAAGATGCCCCCGGTCCTGTGCAGGCTCTTCCTTCTGGGTGCTCCCCCATCACGGGTAGTAAAACACAAACGAGGACTTTGGTCCTGCTGTCGGCTGATTATCCCGACCAATTCCAAGCATAAATGGGTGACGTGGGCAGAACCCTGGGGCCTGGGCGGGGGGCAAAGAGTTGCAGCTTCTGTTTGAGAGAGGACACTTAGTCCCCAGGTTGGGCTGCTGGCCGGCGATCAGCCCAGGGAAGCTAAGGGCGTGGCTGGTGGACTGTACTTCCAAGCCCCTCCCTGGGAGGAGGAATAGGCCCCTGTTCGCCAGGGGATTCTGCCAACAACCTATTTTTACTGGTTGGACGAAATCCCCCCCCCATAAAGACAGAGAAGCCAGGCTGACCTGTGGCCGTCGGGTATTCCCAGCCTCTCCTGTCTCCAGGTGCTGCTACACACCACTCAGGACTTGATACCAGCCTCCCCAGCCCTGCGACTCCCAACTTTTTTGGGGCAGGGGCAGCACTCCTGAGACTGAGTGCTGGAGAGAGGATACATGCCCGGGGAAAGCCCAGCCGCTTTGTG
>JAQQSY010003429.1:0-12970 GCA_028646535.1 Procyon lotor
TCAGGTCACGATCAAGGGGTCCTGGGATGGAACCTCACATCGGGCTCCCTGCTGGGTGAGGAGCCTGCTTTTCTCTCTCCCACACCCCTAGCTTGTGTTCCCTGTCTCCCTGTATCTCTCTCTGTCAAATAAATAAATAAAATCTTTTTTAAAAAAAGATTTATTTGAGAGACACAGCCTGCACACCCATTGGGGGAGGGGCAGAGGCAGCTATAACCTCCAGCAGACTCCCCTCCCAGCAGACTCCCTGCTGAGGGAGGCAAAGCCTGAGGATGGGCTGGGGCTTGATACCATGACCCTGAGATCTTGACCTGAGCCAAAACCAAGAATCCATCACCCAACCACTCAGCTGTTCAATTGATTGAGCCACCCAGTCGCCCCAAGTTGTAAGAGTTCTTTATATATTCTGGATACTAGACCCTTATCAGATATATGATTTGCAAATATTTTCTCCATCCTCTGGGTTGTTTTTTCACTTTCTTGATGGTATCCTTGATACATAAAAGTTTTAAATTTTGATAAAGTCCAATTTCTCTTGTTGCCATTTTTTTCTTTTGATTTTGGTGTCATATGAAACTTGTTGTCTAATCCAAGGTCACGCAGATTTTTATCTGTTTTTAACATTTTTATGGTTTTAGGTCTTACTTTTTTTTAAAATTGATTTTGAATTAATTTTTGTATATGATTTGAGGTAGGGGTCCAACTTCATTCCAACACCATTTGTTGAAAAGACTATTCTTTTCACATTGAATGGCTTTGGCGTCTCTGTTAAAAACAATTGACTATAGATCTATGGGTTGGTTTCTGGGCTTTTGAATTTATTCCATTAATCTGTATGTCTATATGTCAGTACCATATTGTTTTAACTACTATAGCTTTGTAGTAAGTTTTGAAATCAGGAAGTGTGAGCCCTCCAACTTTTTTCTTCTTCTTCAAGATGATTTTGGCTCTTCTGTGTCTCTTGCATTTCCATAGGAATTTTAGGATTAGTGTGTCTATTTCTGAAAAATGAGGCAGTTGGAATTTTGATCAGGATTGGGTTGGACCTGTTCATTAATTTGGGGGAATACTGTCATCTTTATAATAGTAAGTCTTCCAATCCATGAACACAGGATATCTTTTCATTTATTTAGGTCTCCTTTAATGTCTTTGAACATTTTGTAGTTTTCTATGTACAAGTCTTATACTGTCTTCATTAAATTTATTCCTAAATATTTTATTCTTTTTTGTGAGATTGTAAATGAAATAGTTTTCCTAGTTTCATTTTTGAATTGTTCATCTTTCAGGTAACATGTTGACTGTTGAAAGAGTCAGTTGTTTTCTCCACAGAGTTGGAAAGGGATGCCTTGTGGTGTAGGTGTGTTGCTATCACACCCTGTGGGCCATGGCTTGGGCTTATTTGGAACTTATCTGAACTGACAGATGGAGAGTTAGATTCTGTGACGCAAAGGGAAACATAATGTGACTCATCTTTCCCACACCCCCTTTGCTTCTGAAGGCTTCCTCGACTGGGAGAGGAAGAGAGTGGGTTAGTGACAAGGGCTTCTGCCTCTCTCACAGTTGCTTCTCCTGACCCTTCTCTCCTTTGTGGTTTTTAGGGGCCCCACTGAAGTTATTCTTGAAGAGCAAGGATTGTGGTAACTTTCTTTCTTACCTGCAAATTGGGCCAGAATCTTCCCTCCTTTGGTGAGCATCCTGCCCATAGAGGAATGTTGAGGGTGACAGGCACAGGCAGGGTCCTGGAGGTGGGGAGGCGGTCAGAGGAATCTTCTGGGGAGGCAGTATAAGGATCAACCGGATGGTGAAAACCTGAGAAAGGGAGGACCAGTCAGGGCAGATCTGTGCTGCCCTGGCTATGTCCAAGGCCGTCTCTCTGATCACTTACCAGCTGGGCCACTTGCTTAAGCTATGAGTCTGTTTCCACCATAACGTGAGGATGCTGACACCGGCCTCACAGGGTAGATGTGAGCAGCTAAGTGTGCTAACGTGGAGGCACACCCCGCACAGGGGTTGACACAGAAGGGGTTAGTGAATATTCCTTGGAATAGGAGTTGATTCTCAAGCTCCCTTCTTTCTTGGGGTTGGGGCCGTGTGAGAGCTCAGGATTCCTGAAGTGTCTCAGAGCTCATAATGGAAGGGAAAGGGTAGAGAAATCCTTCAGGAAAGATATATGGAAGGTATATGGGACAAATCTCTTCTTTACTAGAGCTCAGAGGTAGCAATGGGAGCTTTAAGATGAGCAATAAGGAGACCCCATTACATTTCATGCCAGACAAATGGGACAGGCTGGCTAGGGACAGTTGCAAAAAGTAGGTTAGTGCAAGTTTGTATCTTTTTATATTTGAGGGCGCACACACACACACGCACGCACACGCGGCTATGCAGAGTTACGAGAATTTTTTTTTTTAAGATTTTATTTATTTATGTGACAGAGATAGTGAGAGAGCACAAGCAGGCAGAGCAGCAGAGGGAGAGGGAGAAGTAGGCTCTCCACCAAGCAGGGAGCCCAATGTGGGGCTTGATCCTAGGACCCTGGGATCATGACCTGAGCCGAAGGCAGTCGCTTAACCAACTGAGCCACCCCGGTGCCCTAAGAATTTTATTTTATTTTATTATTATTATTTTTTAAAGATTTTGTTTATTTATTTGACAGAGAGAGAGGGCTCACAAGTAGGCAGAGAGGCAGGCAGAGAGAGAGGTAGGGGGGAAGCAGGCTCCTTGCTGAGCAGAGAGCCCGATGCAGGGCTCGATCCCAGGATCCTGATATCACGACCAGAGCTGAAGGCAGAGGATTAAACCACTGAGCCACCCAGGTGCCCCAGAATTTTAAATATTAGTTTATTAAAGCAATCAGATTCAAAATCTGATTTTTCTTATGCTTTTTAAGTTCAGATTTCAACTTTTGTTCTATTCTGAATCTAATAAATTTGAAAACCTTATTTACTGCTTTTCTTTAATTTCAGCCTATAGATTTTGTTTGATTATATATAATATAGTAAAAAGAAAGACAATGATCTTCACTTTTTTTAAAAAAGATTTTATTTATTTATTTATTTGACAGAGAGAGAGAGATCACAAGTAGGCAGAGAGACAGGCAGGCAGAGGAAAAGGGAGAAGCAGGCTCCCTCCTGAGCAGACAGCCTGATGCGGAGCTTGATCCCAGGACCCTGAGATCATGACCTGAGCCGAAGGCAGAGGCTTTATCCCACTGAGCCACCCAGGTGCCCCATGATCTTCACTTTTGAGGAGGTTGTTTTTAATTGTGGTAAAGTACACATAACAAAGTTTACATTTCTAACCATTAAGTATGCAGTTCAGTGGTATCCAAGACATTGACATTGTTGGGCAAGTATTACCATCCATTACCAATCTGTATAACATTGTTCATCTGGTAAAACTGAAACACTGTATCCCTTAAAAAAAAGCTCTCCATTCCACCCCCCAGCCCACCACCTTCCAACCCCTGGCAACCACCATTCTCCTTTTTGTCTTTGTGATTTTGACCTTTCTAAGTACCTCATGTAAGTGGAATCATATGGTATTTGTCTTTTTGTGATTGTATGAAGTTCAGAGTGTTTATTTATTTTTTTTATTACCTGTGGCTTTGATGTCATATCTAAGAAATCTTGCCAAGCCAATGTTGTGAAGCTTTCTTCCGGTGTTTTCTTCTAAGAGTTTTATTGTTTTAGGTCTTACATTTAGGTCCTTTATCCATTTTGAGTTAATAGGTAGCTGTTCTTTTGCATGTGGACATCCATTTATCTCAGAACCATTTGTAGAAAAGACTGTTCTTTCCCCATTGAATGGTCTTGGCACCCTTGTCAAAATCATTTGACATGTAAATATAAATATATGCACAAAGGTTTATTTCTGGGCTGTCTATTCTGTTCCATTGGTCCATGTTTGTCTTCATGCAGATGTGGCACTGTTTTATTTACTCTAGCTTTGTAGTTTTTTTTTTTTTTTTTAAGATTTTTATGTATTTATTTATTTGACACAAAGAGAGAGATCACAAGTAGGCAGAGAGGCAGGCAGAGAGAGGGGGAAGGAAGCAGGCTCCCTGCTGAGCAGAGAGGACCCTGAGATCGTGATCTGAGCTGAAGACAGAGGCTTTAACCCACTGAGCCACCCAGGTGCCCCTGTAGTAAGTTTTGAAATCAGCAAGTGTGAGTTCTCCGTTTGTTCTTTTTTCTCCCCAGTTTGTTAATTTTCTTTCTTTCTTTCTTTCTTTTTCAGTTTGTTAATTTTTAAGATTGTTTTTGCCATTTGGGGTCTCTTGAGATTCCATATATATAGTTTAGTATGGATTTTTCTTTCTTTCTTTTTTTTTTTAAAGATTTTATTTATTTGACAGAGAGAAACACAGCGAGAGAGGGAACACAAGCAGAGGGAATGGTAGTGGGAGAAGCAGGCTTCCTGCTGAGCAGACAGCCTGATATGGGGCTTGATCCCAGGACCCTGGGATCATGACCTGAGCCGAAGGCAGACGCTTAATGACTGAGCCACCCAGGCACCCCTAGTATGGATTTTTCTATTCCTGCAAAAAATATCACTGGGATTTTGATAGGGATTGCATCAAATCTGTACATCACTTTGGGTAGAATTGACATTTTAACAATATTATGTCTTCTAATCCATGAACAGGAATGTGTTTTCACTTATTTATGTCTTTAATTTCTTTTAGCCATGTTTTGTAGTTTTCATCCTATAATTTTTTTTTTACCTCCTTGGTTAAGTTAATTCCTAAGTATTTTTTTTTTTTTTTAGCTATTGGTTTTGTAAACAATTTGGTTTTGTAATTTGTAAAATTGGTTTTGTAACTTTGTTTTTCAGATTGTTCATTGTCTGTGTATAGAAATCCAAGTGATTTTTATGTGTTGACTTTGTATCCTGCTACTTTACTGAATTCACTAGTTCTAACAGTTTTGTGTGTGTGTAATTTTTAGGGTTGTCTACATATAAAATCATGTCAGACAGAGATAATTTTACATCTTTTCTTCCAATTTGGATGCCTTTTATTTCTTTCTCTTGTCTAGTTGCTCTGGCTAACACTTCCAGTACTGTGTAGAATAGAAGTGGTAAAAGTGGCCATTTTTTAGGTAATTCCTCATCTTGGAAGAAAAGCTTTCAGTCTTTCACCATTGAGTATTTTATTTGTGTGGGTTTTTCATATATGGATTTTATTATGTTGACGTAGTTACCTTCTATTCCTAGTTTTTTGGGTGTTTTTATCATGAAAGGGTGTTGATTTTTGTTAAATGCTTCTTCTGCATCAGTTGAGATTGTCATGTGTTTTTTCCCTTTATTCTGTTGACATGGCATATTACATTGACTGATTTTCATATGTTGAATCATCTTTGCATTCCAGGAATAAATTCTACCTGGTCATGGTGTATAATCCTTTTAATATGCTGCTGAATTTTATTTGTTGAGGGTTTTTGGGTTTTTTTTTGACATCAATGTTCATAAGGGATATTGTTCCTTAGTTATTTTTTCTTATAATGTCTTTGTCTGCTTTGGTGTCAGGCTAATGTTGGCCTCATAGAACGAGTTAAGTGTTTCCGCCTCTTAAATTTTTTAAAACAAAATTTGAGAAGGATTGGTATTATTTTTTTAAATGTTTGGTAAAATTCATCAGTGAAGCCATTGGGTCCAGGGCTTTTCTTTGTTGGGAGATTTCTTTTGGAGGGGGGGGCATTTTGGATTACAGATTCGATCTTCTTACTAGTTATAGGTCTATTTAGATATTCTAATTCTCCATGATTTAGTTTTGGTAGGTCTTGTGTTTCTAAGAGTTTGTTCCTTTCATGTAGGTAATCCAACTTGTTGGTCACAATTGTTCATAGTACTCTCTTATAATCCTTTTTATTTCTGTCAGATAGATGCTCAAATCTTTTTTTTTTTTTTTTCAAGATTTTATTTATTTGACAGAGAGAAACACAGTGAGAGAGGGAACACAAGCAGAGGGAATGGTAGCGGGAGAAGCAGGCTTCCTGCAGAGCAGAGAGCCCGATGCGGGCTTGATCCCAGGCCCCTGGGATCATGACCTGAGCTGAAGGCAGACGCTTAACGACTGAGCCACCCAGGTGCCCCCAGATAGATGCTCAAATACCCCACATTCATTTCTGAGTTTAGTAATTTGAGTTTTCTCTCTTTTTCTCTTAGCCCATCTAACTAAAAGGTTTGTTCATTTTTTTTTTTTTTTTTGGTCTTTTTGAAGAAGCAGGTTTTGGTTTCATTGATTTTCTCTATTATTTTTCTATTTTTCTGTTTAGTTTATCTTTGCTCTAATCTTTGTTATTTCCTCCCTTCTGCTAGCTTTGGGTTTAGTTTGTTCTTTTTCTAGTTACTTAAGTTGTAAAATTAGGTTGTTGATTTGAGATTTTTCTTATTTTTTTTAGAAGATTTTTTCCAGTTTTCCTTTTTAAATTAATTTTTAACTTCATCTTATTATAGTCAGAAAAGATAATTTGTATAATATCTACCATTTTTCTTAAGATTTACTTATTTATTTTAGAGAGAGAGTGGTGGGGTGGGGCAAGGGGAAAGGGAGAGAGTTCCAAACAGATTCCATGCTAAAGGTGGAGCCCAACAAGGGGCTGGGTCTCATGACTTTGAGATTGCAACCTGAGCTGGAGTCAGCTGCTTAACCGACTGAGTCACCCAGGCATCCCAGTATGAGATCTACCTTTTAAAATCAATTGAGACTTAGTTTATATGGTCTGCCCAGGAAAATGTTCCATGTACACTTGAGAAGAATGTGTATGCTATTATTATTGGGAAGAGTGTTCTATGTATGTCTATTAGTTCTAGTTGGTTTATTGTGTTATGTCAGTCCTCTGTTTCTTTACTTTTCTGTCTGGTTTTTCTACCCGGTATTATGAGTGGGATATTAAAATCTCCAACTGTCATTGTAGAACTATCTATTTCTCCCTTCAATTCGGCCAGTTTTTGCTTCTTATATTTTGATGGTCTGTCATTAGGTATGTAAATGTTTTTAATCATTATATCTTTTATACACACACACACACACACACACACACACACACACACACACACGTTTGAAGGATAATTTTGCTGGATATAGAATTCTTAGTTGATTTTTTTTCTTTTAGCTCTTTGAATGTATTGGCCCACTGCCTTCTGACCACCAAAGTTTCTGATGCGAACTTTGCTAATAATCTCATTGAGCTTTCAAAATTCTCTTTTTTGCCCTTTGAAAGTTTGATTATATGTGTCCTGGTATGAGTCTCTTTGAATTTACCTTAATTGGAGTTGATTGAGCTTCTTTGATGCTGGTATTTATGTCTTTCATGAAATTTGGGAAGTTCTCAGCTATTTTTCTGAAATATTCTTTATTTTGTTCTGAAATATTCATTATTCTGAAATATTCTTCTCAAATATTCTCTCTGCCCCTTTCCCTCTCCCCTTCAGCCTTCTGGACCCCCTTGATGCATATGTTGATCCTCTTGATGGTGTCCCACAGGCTCCATTGGCTCTGTTTACTTTTCTTACTTTTTTTCCTATTCCTCAGACTTGATAATTACCATTTTTTATCTTCAAGTTCACTGATTCTTTTTTTTGCCTGCTCACATCTGCCTTTGAGTCCCTCTAGTGAACTTTTCATTTCAATTATTATACTTTCCGGCTCCAGAATTTCTTCCTGGTTTCTCTTCAAGTTTTCTTTCTCTTTATTGATGTTTCCATTTTATTCAACACTATATTTTCTTTCTTTCTTTCTTTCTTTCTTTCTTTCTTTCTTTCTTTCTTTCTTTCTTTCCTTCTCTCTCTTTTTTTTTTAGGATTTTATTTATTTGAGAGAGAGAATGAGACAGAGAGAGAGAGAGAGAGAGCACAAGCAGGGTGAGGGGCAGAGGGAAAAGCAGGCTTTCTGTTGAGCAGGGAGCCTGACATGGGAATTGATCCCAGGACTCTGGGATCATGATCAGAGCTGAAGGCAGATGCTTAACCAACTGAGCCATGCAGATGCCCCATATTTTCTTTTAAAAAAAATTATTTATTAGAGAGAGAGAGAGAGAGAAAGCACATGAGCAGTGGGGAGGAACAGAGGGAGAGGGAGAACCAGGCTCCCCAATAAGCAGGGATCCTGATGTGGGGCTTGATCCCAGGACCTGAGCCGAAGGCAGATGCTTAACTGACTGAGCCACCCAGGTACCCCTCAACACCATATTTTCTTGGCTTTCTCTACATCTTCCTTTAGTTCTTTGAGTATTTTTAAGACAGTTGTTTTAAAGTCTTTGTCTAATATATCTGTTATTAGGTCTTTTTCAGGGACAGTTTGTGTTGATGTGTTTATTTTCTTCGAATGAGGTATACTTTCCTA
The DNA here is from genome assembly GCA_028646535.1 of Procyon lotor. Taxonomy (NCBI): domain Eukaryota; kingdom Metazoa; phylum Chordata; class Mammalia; order Carnivora; family Procyonidae; genus Procyon; species Procyon lotor. The sequence goes on from JAQQSY010003429.1 coordinate 8,345, forward strand.
TGTCTTTATACTCCTTGTGATTTTTTTGTTGAACACTGGACATTTGAATCTAATAATGTGGTAACTGTGGAGATCTGATTCTCCCCCTTCCTCAAGGTCTGTTTTGTTGTTGTTATTATTATTATTTTTGTTGTTGTTGTTGGCTCTCTCCGTGCTGAATATCAGCCTAGAGTATAAACTTAAAGTTTTCTCACGTCTTTTCTGGGCCTTTCCCTGGGCATACATTGTCACTTTCTAGTTTTCCCCATATATGCAGTTGTTTTTGAATGTTCTATTTGTTAGTGTCTGGCTCCCGAAGGAGAAAGAGTAGAAAAATGAAGAGGGGGGGAAGGGCAGCAGTCCTAACACCTCAAGCTGACCTTGACAGCATCATGGCTGCTGCCTCGATTCTGCCTTTCTCCCTTTCCAATCTCATGCATCTCTCTTGTGGCCAACCCTAACCTTGAACCATTTGAAAAATGTGGCTTCATCTCTGCAAAGCTGACATGCTACGAAGCCACCCTGTTAATTCCAGACCTTCTTGGAGTTAAAAGGACATCTCTCCACCTCAGGGAGCAGTTTTCCTAGCTCGCGTGGACGGTGTATGACCATGATCTGTGATTACTATCTCAAGAGGGCTGAAGTTGCCTGTTTGCCCGAGATGTGAGCCCAGGATGCCAGACCTGTAGCCCCAAACATCTATCTAGGTGAGCCTCCTTGACTGAGTGTGCTAAGTTCCCTTAAGTGTTTTAAACTCCATTTACAGGGATGCCTGGGTGGCTCAGTTGGTTAAGCATCTGCCTTCGGCTCAGGTCATGATCCCAGGGTCGTGGGATCGAGTCCCACCTCAGGCTCGATCCTGCTCACTGTGGAGCCTGCTTCTCTCTCTCCCTCTGCCCTCTGTGTGTGCACGCTCTCTCTCTAGCTCTTACTCTCTCTCAAATAAATAAAATCTTAAAAAAAACTTTTAAACTCCATTTACAAATTTAATATTTTGATTTTGTCTAAGTTCATTCTCTTTGGTGGGTTTAGATTTGCAGCCTGCCTTCTGTATCCAAATTGCAGCCTCGCTATCGAGTACGTGGCATTCTGGGATCCCCACTCAAGCTGCAGCTACTCTTGGTAACTCTTGCCTTTGGCCTAAATTGATCCTTTCCTTTTACTTGTCTGAGTGGATCACGGCTGTAGAGATGTTTCAATGACCTCCTATGTCATTGTGCTCACAACCTGGAACTCACACTAATGATCACACTAAGGATTCCGAGCACTGGGTTAGGACCCTGCAAAGTCCCAGGAGTGACTCCAGGACATGGAGAGAAGTGTGTGCAGTAGGTATACCCAGGATCAGGATCATCATAATTCATATTACTTGTCCAGAGTAGACCCAGGGAGGAAGGTAGGGTTCAGGGCCACCTCTACGAAAAGGACTGAAGCCAGCTAGAGCCACATGCAGTCTTTTTAAAAAAAGCAGTGAGGCCCCCTATGAGATGCTAGGTGCGGGTAAAAAGGCTTTGTGGACCAGTTGTATAACTAGGAACTTAAGGGCTTAGTCCCTGGGGGACTCTGCTCTTGAGTCCTACGCTCAAATTTGAGCAGAGGCAGGATGCTTGTTGTCCCATCTGTCTGGGCTTTGGGTGCCACCTTGTGGTGGAGTAGTGACTCTGGTCTTCAGAGAGTCCTGTGCCCTCACTGGAACCCCATCTGACTCCAAGGCCATTACTGTTAAAACATAAGGGCAGAGGTGCCAGTCACCTGACCTCTCCCCAAAGCTTCTCTGTGTCTGAAGAGCAGGCTGGGTTTCAGCGAGTCCTAGGAATTTGGGGAAGCCCCTAAGTGAAGTCAACTGATATGAGGGGAAGGACTTAGTCCCAAAGACTTCAGTCTGTAGCTGTTGAGGATCCTGTCTTTAATATAACTCCAAAGAATGTGCCAGAACATTATCTGATCTTAAAAGCCCCTGTACTTTCCAGCTTATTTTAGCCCAGGCTGTAGACCAGTGGCTCTTACTTAGCTCTTTTCGGGCCAAGGGGCTCCTCTGAGGCTCCAGAGGAAGATGTGGATTATTCTTTAGAAAATGCACAAGCAGGGGTGCCTGGGTGGCTCAGTGGGTTAAAGCCTCTGCCTTTGGCTCAGGTCATGATCTCAGGGTCCTGGGATCGAGCCCCGCATCGGGCTCTCTGCTCAGCAGGGAGCCTGCTTCCCCCTCTCTCTCTGCTTGCCTCTCTGCCTGCTTGTGATCTCTCTCTCTGTCAAATAAATAAATAAAATCTTTTAAATAAATAGATAAAATCTTAAAAAAAAAAAAAGAAAATGCACAAGCATATGATATTGTGAGTAGAGTTTCAGGGAGTTAGCGAACTCTTTGGGGATCCAGGGATGCCTATCGTTTGTAAAAGCCCCTACTCTAGATTCCTGTTTCTTTTAGTGTTTCAGAGGCTTGATGCCCTCAAATAGATTGGGTGCCCTTCTGAGGAGATTGGCAATGTCCACATAGAGACGAGACATCTGGAGACGGAGAAAGGACATGGTAAAACTTCTTGTGAGAGAAGCAGCACCATTAACTTCAAGATGTATAAGGAGCTACGTTGTGCTGAGAAACAGATGTTCCTTTTGTGAAAGTGTCTGAGAAAGACAAATAATAAAAATAGGTGACTCACATAATGGGGTGGAAGGCAAGCCATTCCCTGGAAGGGTTTCCTTTTTTTTTTTTTTTTTTAAAGATTTTATTGATTTATTTTGACACAGAGAGAGATCACAAGTAGGCAGAGAGGCAGGCAGAGAGAGAGGGAAGCAGGCTCCCTGCTGAGCAGAGAGCCCGATGTGGGGCTCGATCCCAGGACCCCGAGATCATGACCTGAGCCGAAGGCAGAGGCTCTGGAAGGGTTTCCTAAAGCAAGTCTTCAACTCTTTTTCAGATGGTTTGAGATGTCTCTGAAAGGCTTCCAGAGGCAAGGCGAAATATTTGAGAGATTAAAAAACTCACACTGGCCTGCTTATTGAAGAAAACTTAACATGTTGATCTGTGATCCTTTAAGACACATCTTTAAAGGGATTTTCTTTTGGTTTGGTGCTATTCATTTGCTCAACAGATATTTACTTAATGCATATTGGAAAAGAGAAGTTTAGAGTTGGCAGGAACTTCGGGCATCTGTTATTCAGAATACTTTATTCTCCGACGGGCAACATGAAGACCAGAGGGGCCAAACGTCACTCATTTATTTATTCATCATTCGAGCTTAGCAATCACTTCCTATGTGTCAGGAACTGGGCTTTGTAGGAGGAATAAAAAAGGAAAAACAGTGAGAACCTAATGGGATAGACTAGATTCTATCTATCTAAGAAGTATTTAGGCAAACAGCCGTAATTCATTAAAGTTAATTATTTTGATGGAGGCTCTTCAAAAAGCCGAGGAAGCTTAGCAAACAAACCAATTATATCTGCTATAATAAGATGACTTTACAGAGGAAGTAGCACTTGAGCTTGCAACTCGATGGATGAAGGGAGGTTTGCTAGGTGGGCTAGCTGTGTTCGTTCCAGGCTTCAGAAATGATATCCAGGTTGGTCAATGCAATACAGCACCTGGCCAAGGGATGAGTGGGGCGTGAAATCTAGCCTGCATTCTGCTGGGAGGAAGAGAGGTACCCTTTCCTATTTTGCACAAAGGCACCGTGTGGGTCTCCAGCCCTGAGATGTGGGCAAAGGCAGAGACATGTAGAAGAACAAGGTATGTTCTGAGAACTATCAACCCTGAAGAGCATTAGCTCAGAATTGCTAGTACGAAAGTACAGAGTGGGAGGTGATGAGTCCCGACAGCTGAGTGAGGGCCCGTAAGGAAGGTCTTTGTCTGTCACTATAGCTAGAGGTGATCATGTTGGGAATGGGACCTCGGCGCCTTCCTTCCAGACCGTGACCTTTCTGTGGCACCAAACTGCCTCTGAGAAGACACTGAGCTCTGTCTTGGGTGCCGAGGAGCACGCAGTGAGGGATATGCACAGGCCTTGGCAGCAGGATCTATAATCAGGGCAGAACACAAGACCTACAGATGGAGACCAAGAGCAGTGAACTGTGATAAGGAGCAAACAGGAGGAGAAGGAGCGCAGGGAGCAATCTTAGCCCCCAAAAATGCTTTGCCTCAGGCCACGGTGAGCAGGATTCAAGGTCATGGCTACCTGACTTCAAAGCTTTTTTTTTTTTTTAATTTTATTTATTTGTCAGAGAGAGAGGAGAGAACACAAGCAGGCAGAGTGGCAGGCAGAGGCAGAGGGAGAAGCAGGCTCCCCGCTGAGCAAGGAGCCCGATGCGGGACTCCATCCCTGGATGCTGGGATCATGACCTGAGCTGAAGGCAGCTGCTTAACCAACTGAGTCACCCAGGCGTCCCACTGACTTCAAAGCTTTAAAAACGCCCACACTCTAACTCAACAACTCCAGTTCTAGGAACCAATCCTAAGGAAATAAATGAAGGTGTGTTCTAAGCTTTAAGGACAGTCTCTGTGAACAAATTTCTGTAACATTAAAACGTGAAAAAAATTAAAATATTAAAAAACATTAAAAACAAAAGTAACGGGGCGCCTGGGTGGCTCAGTCGTTGAGCGTCTGCCTTCGGCTCAGGTCATGATTCCGGAGTCCTGGGATTGAGCCCCGCGTC
>JAQQSY010003430.1:0-12969 GCA_028646535.1 Procyon lotor
CTCATATTCAGAATTACACAACTTGGATTTCTTGAAACCTCAATTTTTAACACATATACATTACCATTGTAAAAATTCTCACTCTGTATACCAATGACTTTTAATATCCAAATCAAATAATGTACTGCATATTTATACCTGTTTTGTATATCCTATATAATGTTTCTTTTATCAGATATTTTTTATTTTTATTTTTTTTTTAAAGATTTTGTTTATTTATTTGACAGAGAGAGAGAGATCACAAACAGGCAGAGAGGCAGGCACAAAGAAGAGGGGGAAGTTGATCCCAGGACCCTGAGATCATGACCTGAGCTGAAGGCAAAGGCTTTAACCCACTGAGCCACCCAGGCACCCCATATCAAATATTCTTTTTTAAATGATTCTTATTCTCCCTGGCATGAGATTACCCTTTTTCCACTGACAGCACTGCCTGATATAGGAAGAAAAGTACAAAACTATAGATTTTTTCCTTCTGCAAACTAACTGTTGTTTTTTGCATTCTGTCCAACACCTCCTCAAAATGGAAGAGGAAATTGTTGCTGGATTGCCTCTTTGTTATTTCTTGCCCAGTATAATACATCAAGTCATGGATAATTTAATCACTCAATCTACTCTTGGTAATAACAAGAAAAGAGCAACAAGGTTCTGAATTATAATGCAAATATTACCAGGAATGAAATTTATTTTTGATAATTTTTAGTTTTATTTGCCAATAAATTTGATACTTGGTATAAAGCACCTAAAAAAATTGCATAAATGATTTTAACATATTATTCTCTTTATATTCCCTTTATATATATGTAAACTTTATATATATAAAGTGATATATTTTCTTTTATATATTTATATAATATTCCCTTTATTAAATTTCTTAGAATTAATATAAAAATATTAAATCTCTAACGCTAAACTCAAATAACTAGGTCTAATAGTAATGATGACAGATATTACTGAAAATGTATAATGGTGCTTATTTTGACAAAAAGACATTGGAGGTTTTAAATAAAGTTTTTCCCTCTCTATTAAACCTCACCTAGGATAATGATAAGATTTCCTCTTCATATAGAAATGCTCTAGCCATTTCCTGTGTTTAAAAACTCTTTCCCAACACAATATTGAAAAAGAACAAAGTTGGAGGACTACCCAACTTCAAGATTTACTATAAAGTTAAAGTAATAAAATTGCAGTATCATTGATAGAATAGACAAAAAGATCAGTAGAACAGAGAGCCCAGAAATAGAACCACATTCAGGCCATTCACCTTTGACAAAAGAGCAAAGATAGTATAATGAAGAGACAATCTTTTCAACAAATGATGTTGGAACTGAATATCTATATGCAAATGTGTACAAACAAAGACCTTACAGCCTTCACAAAAATTAAGTCTAAATGGGTCATAGATCTAAATGTTAAAATGCAAAACCATAAAGGTTCTAGAAGAAAATCTAGACAAACTTAGGTATGGTGATGACATCTTAGATACAATATCAAATGCATGATTCATGGAAGAAATAATTGGTAACAAGGACTTCAATAAATTTAAGAACATTTTTCTCTGTGAAAGACAATGTCAGGAGAATGAGAAGACAAGCCACAGATGATAGAAAGGTTTTACACAAGGTATCAATGAGTAAGAAAAAAAAAAAAGATGGACATTTTTGAAAAATGTAGACCAGTGGAACAGAATAGAGAGCCCAGATACGGACCCACAACTCTATGATCAAATAATCTTTGACAAAGCAGGAGAAAATATCCAGTGGAAAAAAGACAGTCTCTTCAATAAATGGTGCTGGGAAAATTGGATAGCTCTACGTAGAAGAATGAAACATGACCATTCTCTTACACCATCACGAAGATAAACTCAAAATGGATAAAAGACCTCAACGTGAGGCAGGAATCTATCAAAACCCTAGAGAAGAACACAGGCAGTAACCTTTTTGACATCAACCACAACAATTTCTTTCAGGACATGTCTCCAAAGGCAAAGGAAACAAAAGCCCAAATGAACTTTTGGGACTTCATCAAGATAAAAAGCACAGCGAAGGGGGCACCTGGGTGGCTCAGTGGGTTAAAGCCTCTGCCTTCGGCACAGGTCATGATCTCGGAGTCCTGGGATTGAGCCCCGTGTCGGGCTCTCTGCTCAGTGGGGAGCCTGCTTCCCCCTCTCTCTCTGCCTATTTGAGATCTCTCTCTATCAAATAAATAAAATCTTAAAAAAAAAAGAAAGCACAGTGAAGGAAACAGTCAACAAAACAAATAGGCAACCCACGGAATGGGAGAAGATATTCGCAAATGACACTACAGACAAAGGTCTGATATCTAAGATCTATAAAGAACTCCTCAAACTTAACACTCACAAAACCAATAATCACATCAAAAAAATGGGCAGAAGACATGAAGACACTTCGCCAAAGAAAACATACAAAGGGCTAACAGACACATGAAAAAATATTCATCTTTAGCCATCAGAGAGATGCAAATCAAAACTACACTGAGATACCACCTTACACCAGTTAGAGTGGCCAAAATCAACAAGACGGTAAACAACAAAATCAACAAGAGGATGTGGAGAAAGGGGAACCCTCTTACACTGTTGGTGGGAATGCAAGTTGGTGCAGCCACTTTGGAAAACAGTGTGGAGATTCCTCAAGAAATTAAAAATAGAGCTACCCTATGACCCTGCAATTGCACTACGGCGTATTTACCCGAAAGATACAGACGTAGTGAAAAGAAGGACTATATGTACCCCAATTTTCACAGAAGCAATGACCATAATCACCAAACTGTGGAAAGAGACAAGATGCCCTTCAACAGATAAATGGATAAAGAAGATATGGTCCATATATACAATGGAATATTATGATGCCCCCATCAGAAAGGATGAATACCCAACTTTTGTATCAACATGGATGAAACTGGAGAAGATTATGCTGAGTGAAATAAATAAAACAGAGAAATTCAATTATCATATGATTTCACTTATGGGTGGAGCATAAGGAATAACATGGAAGACATTAGGACAACGAAAGGAAAAGTGAATTGGGGTAAATCAGAGGGGGAGACAAAGTATGAGAGACTGTGGACTCTGAGAAACAAACTGAGGGTTTTAGAAGGGAGGGGAGGAGGGAGAAGGGTTAACCTAGTGGTGGGTATTAAGGAGGGCACGTATTGCATGGAGCACTGGGTGTAGTGCATAAACAATGAATCTTGGAATACTGAAAAAATAAAATAAATAAAATAAAAATAAAAATAAATTTAAAAAAACCAAGTTACCACTACATGCCTATTAGAATGGCCAAAGCAAAAAACACTAATACCAAATGCAAGCAAGGATGTAGAACAATTCATTGGGACCCTCATTCATTGCTGGGACTAATAATTTGCTGACAAAATGGTACAGCCACTTTGGAAGATTGCTTAGCACTTCCAAAACTAAGCATAACTAAGCCTAATGTTACCATATGATCCCGTAATTACACTCTTTAGGATTTACCCAAAGGAGTTGAAAACTCATATCCAAGCAAAAACCTTCACGAGGATGTTTATAGCAGTTTTTCACAATTTCAAAACTTGAAAGCAATCAAGATGTCTTTCAGTAGGTAAATGAATAAACTGTGGTATATCCAGATGATAGAATATTATACAGCACTGAAAACGAGTTATCAAGCCATGGAAAGACATAGAGGGAATTTAAATGCATATTACTAAGTGAGAAAAGCCAAAAAGCCTCTGAAAGGCTTTTTCATATTCTAAGATTTCAACTATATGACATCTGACAGTAAAATCATCTGTGGTTTCCAGAAATTATGGGCAAGGAAGGAATTAATTGGTAGGGCAAAAAGGATTTTCTAGGGTAATGAAATAGTTGTATGTGTTACTATAATCATGGACACGTGCCAATATATTTGTATAAAGCCATAGGATGTGAAACAACAAGGCAAACCCTAATGTAAACTATGGCCTTAGAGTGATAATACTGTGTCATTGTTCATTGATTATAACAGGTGCATTACTCTGGCATGAAGTTGATAGAAGAGGTGAGGCAGTGCATGTGTGTGAAGGGGAGCAGGGATGTACAGGAACTTTTCATACTTCCCATTCAATTTTGTTGTGAACCTAAAATTGCTCTAAAAAAATGGAGCTTAGAATCAAACTTTTTTCAAAAAATCCATGTAACTGTACACTTGAAGAGCTTTCACCTAACCCTCTAGAAGTGATTGGTCTGCATTGTAATAATATGCTAAGAGGAAAACATCATGAGAAGCAGGTACCAGAATTCTTAAATTCAGGCTTCCAAATGATGAATATTTTCAATGGAAATTATATGATCACCTTCTGAGAGCACTATTTGACAATATACATCGGTATGAAAAGACATTTTCAAAGACAAAACATGTAAAATCTCATTATAATTCAACACTATCAGGTGAATATTCTGAATCAATTTTGATGATATGGAACACTAAGCATGAATCCCAATTAAGCAAAATCTATTCCCCAGAAGAGAATTCCACTCCTCTCATTAGACTTGTATTTTAAAAGACTTAGAAAGTTATACTCAACTATTATTACTTGAACTATTATTTGAACTTTGTCAACTAAACTATTATGGAATTAGAAAAGAAAAAACCTCTTTCTAGACACAATATTCCTTTCTTGTTTGCGTCACTGCTTCTTGAAGTTTTTTTGGGGAGGGGGAGGGTTCGTTTATTTGTTGTTTGTTTTTTTACTTTCATCTCCATGACTTATTTTATGACTGGTAGTTAGTACCTAATAATCCTCTTCAAAGAGAGGTCTCTATTCTACTCCTTAGAAATACTCAACCTCATACTTTTGTCTTTCATCACCTTATCTGGACAACACTAGCCTGGTGCCTGACAAAGTCTTGGGGACCCTAACACTCTTCCATTACAGCTCGTGGATACTGCCAGCTTTATTTCATTTGCTGTATTATAAGCATTCCTCTCTTTAAATGGCCTGCTTCCTGTGGCCCCCTCAATATCCATGTCCTTCCTGCTGCTTCTCAGGTCTTTTTCCCCTGTCTGCCTCATTTATTTACCTGTGCTTCAGAGATCTCTTTTTGCCCTCACCTCCATAAACGTAGCTTCCTATGTGATTTAATTAGTTCCCAAAACTGAAATTTCCATCCTGATTGTCATGAATCCCAAGGATATATTTTATATCACATTTCTTCTAATATAATGTATTATCTTTATATCCAGCATTCTTGTGGTCATCTCCCTTTGTGTGTCCCATAGAACCTCAAGCTTGGTATGTCCAAATTTGAATTTATCATTCTCACACAGGAATGGTGATTCCTTCTCTATTTCCTCAGTGAAGGATATTGCCATTTCCAGTTATACAGCTATAAACCTGGGCCACTCTCTACTTTCTTTTACCACTAACATCCATTCTGATCCTATCGATCCTTCCTCCTAGGAATGACATACAAGCCAGTTCTTTTCTACATCCTCAGGAGGTGGGGATATCACCATCATCTTTTATCCAGATCATGGAAATAGCCTAATCGGTCTCTCTGCCTCTAGCACACCATCCACACTATACTGAGTGATTTGTCCTAGAATTTAAATCCTGTACAGGCAATGACATTTCCATGCGGGCAGTAGAGGGAGGGAAAGATTTTATTTGTTATTCCTTAGGTTGCCATTTAGAAGAATTTTTCCAAATCATCCTTGTGCTCTTAAGCTACATTGTGGCATTCACTTCCCCCCAAATAGGTGGAGTTTGTTTCATTGGTGACTTTGGAAAAGTAACTGCTCACTGTAGTTCAAATACTTCCTTTCTCATCCTCTTGGGAGTCAGGTTCTTAACAAAACATCCCTGATGATCTATTCCTCCATTCCTGTCCTCTACAAAGACTGATTTTCTAGTACTTCTTATGTCTATACATCCACTTCTGGGTTTCAGAATAAGGAAGTATATAGTTTGTCTGTCTGCTTACCTAAGCACCACATGTTAATCTAAACATTCAGTAATAATAGGGATATTTCATTTTCAAACTTTCTTACTCCATGTCCTATTTTTCAATTAATTCAACATTCCTGTGGGATAAGTTTTGGTGTTTTGGGGGGGGGTCATATCAAGCCCCAACACTTGCTGTTTTTACCAGCAAAATTAAGAGACAGACAAGGACTGGCATTTAGGGAGAAAGAGAAAAGATTGGGACTCCTTGCGGGACCCTATACGGGTTTTTTTTTTTAAGATTTTATTTATTTGAGAGAGAAAGAGAGCACAAATGGGGAGGAGCAGAGGAAGAGGGAGATGCAGGCTCCCACTGAGCAAGGAGCCCTAAAATGTGGGCTCAATCCCAGGACCCTGGGATCATGACCTGAGCTGAAGGCAGACACTTAACTAACTGTGCCACCCAGGTACCCAGGAACATATGTTTTGATGGTAGTTTATAACAAGTGGGACACTTTTACTTCCACTTTTAGCAGGGGTTTATATTGTACCTTATGGTTGTTTTTCACAGATGTGACTCTGGCTTTTGTTTTATGCCCTGAGCAGTCGCTTCAGACAGCCCACCAAGAGCTGTTTTTCTAGAGGCAGAACTGAACTTGCGTGTCTTTAGAAAGTAACAGGTCTACTGAAATTTTGGCAAATAAGAACCTTACTCTGTGTGCCAGGTCTTGGAAAAATAGTTCTAGAAAGCCTGCCAAAATTCCATATCTTTGCGAGTACTTTCTAAGTATCCTCCGGTCCAGAGAAGGGGACAGTAGAACATCAGATCTTACGGATTCCAGTGATTTAAGGGCCACACCTATCATAGGATTACAGATTGGCTCTTGATTTGTTAATTATAAAATCTTTGAACATGGCTCTAGAATTCTTAGATTCAATATTATCTTTACCCATTAACTCCATGATTTTATCTATAAACAAATAATAAAGAATGAAGTCCTTTGCTTTGAAAAGAATCTGTGATTTCATTTTTGTAAATACGACAGTTTCCAAACCTTTGCCTGAAATGCCATCTCTTTGGTAGCTTTAATTTTTTTTATTTTTAAAATTTATTTTATTTTTTTTAAAGATTTTATTTATTTATTTGACACAGAGAAAGAGATCACAAGTAGGCAGAGAGGCAGGCAGAGAGGGGGGGGAAGCAGGCTCCCTGATGAGCAGAGAGCCTGATGCGGGGCTCGATCCCAGGACCCTGAGATCATGACCTGAGGCAAAGGCAGAGGCTTTAACACACTGAGCCACCCAGGTGCCTTCTTTGGTAGTTTTTAAAAACATGCTTTTAGGGGGCACCTGGGTGGCTCAGTCATTAAGTGTCTGCCTTAGGCTCAGGTCATGCTCTCTGTCAAATAAACAAAATCTTTAAAAAAAATAAAAATAAAAAAAATAACAACATGCTTTTGTTTTAATAAGAAAACAAAGAATGAGAATGAGAACAGAGAATGAGAAAATTAAAATTATAAGAGAAAGGAAAATATTTCTTTAGGAAAAAGATTGAGATTTTAAGGAACAGATTAGATGATGACAATGAGGTTGTGGGACGCCATGATAGAACTGATAGGCAAATATAACAGGGAGGAGGAAATGCACTAGGAAAAATTGGTCTTAATTAAGCTTTTAGTAAAGGAGACTATTTCTTCTTTTATTAAGCCAGCAACTAATTGGAGGCCTAAATAAATCTAACAGAGGATAAGAAGCAAAATCTAAGAGCGTCTGTGAGAATCATGAACACAATGAAAATTGCCTTCTTAAAGTCACAAATAGAGCCCATAGTACAAGTTCTAGGGGAAGATATCCTTCAAAGATTGAGGAAGTCATAACAAGAGGTCATAAAACATCAAGCAGATCTGTGAAAGGAAAAGGATATCAGCATAACATTTTCAAGATATAACTGATAAGTTTTTAAAGTAATGCAGTCATTGTATATGGAATTTATGTCTCTATTTGGGTCACTTCCTTGGATACTAGATTTATATCAAATGGACTACTTATATTTCCCTTTGCTAGCAAATAGGCACCTTACTTTTCACATCTCCTAAACAAAATATCCCATCCCATCAATGCCTATAAGCCACACTCAGTCTTCATCACTGTTAGTTGATCAGACAAAATCATTAGATACAGCCTCAGCTCTTCTTTTATACCCTATATCCAATCTCTCAACAAGGCCTATTGACTTTGCATTTAAAATGTGTCTAGAATCTAGTCACTTCTCTTCATCTCCACTGCTGCCATTCTGGGCAAAAGCCTGGATAACTACGGTTGCTTTTTCTGTTTCCGCCTTTACACCACATAATTCATCCTTAGCAGAGGAGCCAGACTGAAGCTTTGAAAGCAGATCATGACACTCCTGTGCTCAGAACCCTCCAGTCCTTGCTCTAAGTCTTGAACATGTACGGGAAGAAGTGAAACAAAATTGTTAAGCATTTTACCCATATCTACAAAAGACAAAACACCTGCATACTCTTTGACCCAGTAGCTCTACTCCCAGTGTATAACCAATATAAATGTGTACAAAATATTCAAGAAGATTCGTAGCACTATTAATAGCTCTGAACTGAAAAAAGAGCCAAATAGCCATCTATAGCAGTATATATGCATGAATTGGGGGACATATTGATTCATGTCACTCACTATGAGAGATTTTGCAAGAGAAACGTTAGGCATGCAAGAAAAGAAAAAAGAAAGTACTAAATTCTGGAAAATAGCAGCTTCCTTAAAAGTGTTAGAAAAAGAAAGACACCAACTTAAGAAGCATATCAAAGTATTAGAAATTCAACTGAGCCCTCTCACAAATAACAGAAGCAATGGGGAACAGCAGAAGGGAATAGCAAGACTAAACAAAATCAGGTAAGTAAACTAGTGCAGAAAACATGTGCCATAAATATGTAGATTAAAAACCTGGAACATAAACACATCCAAGAAAACAGTGTGTGAGAAGAACATGGCAGAATTATTGGTCCCCAAAAAGTACCTAAGGCTTCAGATACTTCAGTGTAGCTGTAGCTGCAGTTCAGGATTCTGGTGAAGTTTGGGAAGATTTCCAGTCGGGAGAAATGTGGGAGCAGGAAGGAAATCTTCTCAAGCGATCAGTTTTCACAGGTCTAAGCAAGCTACTATGCAGCAAGAGGATTCCACTGTGCCACTGTGCTGAGGACACAAGACATTCATAAGACACAATGGAGACCTGGTGGCCAGTAAAATCCACCCTCAGTATCACAACAAGCTGCCAGAAGTAGGGAACTCAATGAGTAAATGAGAAAGAAAGGCATCTCTAAAAAGATCTGGTAACTGGGTTGGCCACCACTAAAATGTCTAAGCATCAATGAAGCAGATGCTACTCTTTCACAGCAAAAAGAGAATGCAGATGGCTTTTTCCTCTACATTTATTAAATTTCTAATACAAGAGTATCCCCTTGATGAGATATTTCCTTACTCTGAGTATAAGTTCACTGCTCAGGCTGAATAGATAAAACGTTCTCCTTTATTCCCCTGCTCCTCTCCCCAGCACATTCTTAATATCACCAACTGTAAAGATAACACAGTTGTCATGGGTGCCAGGGAGGGAAGAATGGAACTGGGGAGAAAAGTGTTTATGTGAATATTTCAGGCAAAATCACTAAGCCATAATTTTTATTTCTTAAACCAGAAATAGTGGAATATGAGTAAGCCTTGCAGTATTTCAGGATTTTATTATACATTACCACTCAACTGCCATACAGAAGTAAATATCGACATTTTACAAGCTAAATAACTCAAATTATGATAACGATAAACCAATAGCCTATTGCCCATAGTAATATCACAAAGTAATTGTCATATGAGCTGTTTCTCTTTGCCTTTTACTTTTATACTTAGAACCAGATGATTACCCAAATGAACATGAAATTGAACCGAGCATTTAAAAGTTTTTTGAAAACCTTTATAACAGTAAAAGAAATAAAATTTCATTTTTTTCTGAACAATCTGAAAATAAATAAAACATTACAGGCTTTGGCTAATAGAGATCAGAAACCTTCAATTTTTCATTTGAAACACTAATTTTCATATAGTTGCTTTCTCACTATTATATTTTACATGCACATATAAATTTGTACTCATAATCATTGCAGGAAAGAACCTCCTAAAAATTACTTTGATATCCAAAATAAAATGTGCCTTTATCTGAAAAGATAAACAAAATTGATAAACCACAGTCATAAAGAAAAAAGAGAAAGGACCCAAATAAAATCAGAAATAAGAGAGAAATAACAACTGATATCACAAAAATACAAAGGATTATAAGAGAATACTGTGAAAAATTGTATGCCAACAAATTGGACATCCTAAAAGAAATGGATAAATTCCTAGAAACATAAAATCTTCCAAAATTGGACCAGGAAGAAATAGAAAATCTGAACAGACTGATTAAAGTAATTAAATTGAAATAATAATCAGAAAACTATCAAACAAAGTCCAGGTCAGATAGATTCACAAATGAATTCTACCAAACATTTAAAGAAGAATTAATATCTATTTTCAAACTATTGAAAATATCTATTGAAATATCTATTTCCAAAAAAAAAAAAGAAGAAGAAGAGGAAGGAAAGCTTCCAAATACCTTCTATAAGGCCAGCATTGCCATAATACCAACACCAAAGACACTACACCCAAAAAGAAAATTTTAGCCCAATATCTCTGATGAATGTAGATGTAAAATCCTCAACCAAATATTAGCAAACTACATACAACAATACATTAAAAGGGTCATGCATCACAATCAAATGAGATTTACTCCAGAAGTGCAAAGATGGTTCAATATTTACAAATCAATGTGATATCATACATCAACAAAACTATGGAAAGAACCCAGATGGGGCCACCTGACAGATGAATGGATAAAGATGTGGTGTATATATATATATATATATACATATATATATATACACACACACACACACATATATATACACACATACATATATATATACACACATACATATATATACACACACATACATATATATGTATATATATGTATACACACATATATACACACATACATATATATATACACACATACATATATATACACACACATACATATATATGTATATATATGTATACACACATATATAATATATACACACATACATATATATACACACACATACATACATATATGTATACACACACACATAGACACACATACATACACACACACAATGGGATATTACTCAGCCATCAAAAAATGAAATCTTGTCATTTACATTGACATGAATGGAACTAGAGGGTATTATGCTAACTGAAATAAGTCATAGAAAGACAAATATATGATTTCATTCATATGCGGAATTTAAGAAACAAAACAGATGAACATAGGGGAAGGGAAAAAAAATAAGATAAAAACAGAGAGGGAGGCAAATCCCAAGAGACTCTTAACTATTAGGGAACAAACTGAGGGTTGTTGGAGGTTGGGGGAAGGTTAGGATGGAGTAACCAGGTGACAGGCATTAAGGAGGGCACTTGATGTAATGAGCACTGGCTGTTATATGCAACTGACAAATCACTAAACTACCTCTAAAACTAGTAATACACTATATGTTAATTGATTTTAAATAAATTAAAGAAAAAAAAGGTGTCCATACTAACCAAAGTGATCTACAGAATCAATGGAATACCTATCAAATTTTTTTTAACAGAAAAATCTATTCTAAAATTCATATGGAATTTCAAGAGAGCAAAACAAGCATTAAAAAGAACAAAATTGGAGGTCTTACACTTCCTAAATTCCTGATTCTGAAAAATGTTAACAAATCCACAGTCATTAAAAAATGTGGTACTAGCATGAAGACATATAGACCATTGGAAAAGAACAGAAAGCTGAGAAACAAATGCTTGTGTATAGTCACCTAATTTTTGACAAAAGGTGCCAAGACTACTTAATGGGAAAATAACAGTCTTTTCTACAAAAGATATTGGGAAAACTGGATATCCACATCCAAAAATAACCAAAACAAAGTTGGACTTAAACTATATACTAAAATGAACTCAAAATAGTTAAAAATCTAAATGAAATACCCATAAACTATAAAATTCTATAATAAAACATCAAGAAAATCTTCATGACATTGGATGTGGCAATGGTTTCTTGGATATGATACTGAAAGCACAGGATATAAAAGCAAAAATAGAGAAATGGAAATACAGAGATGCCTGGGTGGCTCAGTCTTAAGAATCTGCCTTCGGCTCAGGTCATGATCCTAGGATCCTGGAATCAAGTCCCACATCAGGTTCCCTGCTCAGTAAGAAGCCTGCTTCCCCCTCCCTCACTCCCCCTGCTTGTGTTCCCTCTCTTGCTGTGTCTCTCTCTGTCAAATAAATAAATAATATCTTTTTAAAAAGAGAGAGAGAAATGGAAATACATTATACTAAAATGTTTCTGTGCAAAGGACACAGTCAATGGAATGAAAAGGCAACAAACCTATGGAGTGGGAGAAAATATTTGTAAGTCATGTATCTGATAAGGGGTTAATATTGAGAATATACAAAGAACTCCTACAACTCAACTACAAAAAAGCAAATAACCTGATTAAAAACTGAACCAAAAACCTCAATAGATGTTTTTTCAAAGATAATACACAAATGACCAACAAGCATATGAAAAGATCATTAGAGAAATGCCTACCAAAACCGCCTCACACCCATTTGGAGGAATATATTAGTGCTGCTGA
Organism: Procyon lotor; assembly: GCA_028646535.1. Taxonomy (NCBI): domain Eukaryota; kingdom Metazoa; phylum Chordata; class Mammalia; order Carnivora; family Procyonidae; genus Procyon; species Procyon lotor. The sequence continues at coordinate 12,693 of JAQQSY010003430.1, forward strand.
AGATATAGATAAAATGGAAACCCTGTACACTTTTGGTGGGATTGTAAAAGGGCAAAACCCATTATACTGCTAAAATAGTATAGCAGTTCCTTAAAAAACTACAAATAGAATTAGTGTAAGATATCCAGCAATACCATTCCTAAATATATATCCAAAAGAATTAAAAGCAGGGTCTTGAAGAGATATTTGCACACCATGGTCATCATGGCTTTTCCCATAATAGCTAAGTAGATGCAACCCAAATACCCACCAAAGGTGAACAATACAATGGAATGTT
>JAQQSY010003431.1:0-12969 GCA_028646535.1 Procyon lotor
CACCTTTTTTCCTTGTGAATTTCTTCGGAGAATAACTGCTTGCTGACTTCCACTTTTCTGTGAAACTTTTGTGAAGAACAGTGGAAATCTCTGCAATGACAGATGCCACAGCAGATTATTATGATGTCCTTTACTTTGTGAATGAAATTAGGAAGAGATTATTTCTGACATGGCATCTACCCATCCCTGTGACAGAACGGCTGTAACCTAGAATCTTTGTTAAAAATCACATCCTCAGGATTGCCAGGGATTCTCTAATTGATACGTTAGAGGAGAGCAGAGGGGAGGCCACTGCCCCCCTAGGGTCCCGGTCCCCTGCAGCAGGAGGGTGCCCGGGACTCTCCGCTCAGGCTCCTCATTCTGGGCTGCGCGAGGGGGAATGCGGGCCTGGAGGGCTCTTTCCTCCTGGCAGTCACTGAAGGATGTGGCAAGGATGTGAATTGTTTGTGGCTGGCTCTCTGTCCTGCTGCTTAGAAAGACTTCTGCATTTATCTACATTTTTCTGAGCACCGGTCGCTGCGAAAGCCACCTCCCAGGCCACTTTGTGGGCAAGCTTTCTTTATGGTGGATGACGTGGCATTTCTTGTCACTTCCTCAAATTCCTTCCCGCTGCCTATCAGCATTGCTTGGGACTTATCTGAGCTGAGCTTCAGCCAGCCAGAGCTAATCCAGGTTCCTATTTCAGAGGAGCAGAAGGACAGCGATGACGATGCTGTTTCTCCACTTGTGATCGGGGGTGCAGAGCGGAGAGGGGTGCAAGAGTGGGGGGCCATCGGCTTGGTCCTCAAGACTGGTACCTCTTGTCTCTTCTTTGCCCCTCACTGTCCCCATAAAGCTGACAATGGTGTTTATTTTTTGTGAAGCTGGATATAACTTTTTCAGTCCTAAGCCAAAGAAATAAAGGCATCCACTTCAGTAAACCTCCTTCCACGGGGGTCAGCCCTGACAATTTTGAACCTCTTAGAGGAAGTCTTCTGAATTGGGACTTAACGTAGCAGAGACATGTGCCTCTCTCGTTCTGATCTTCCATTGTTTAACAAATATTTACTGAACACCTACTCTAAGCCACATACAATGCTGAGTAATGGGGAGGAAACATGTCCTAGAAATAACAACTTTTCCTGACTTCAGTCTATGAAATAATGTCCACCTAACTTAGTGTGTGGGGCCTTCCACCACCAATCTTACAGCAGGGCAGCCCTCCGTGTCTCCATTTTATAGGTGAGAATTGCCTGAGGTCTGACAGGGTATACGTGGGACCTGAGCCAGCCAGGTTTTTCAACTCTGATGCCTTTCTTTTGTACCAGGTTAAGAAGAAACCTAGTAACTGGTATCTTCTCGGTTCACTTATTTCTGAAGTGCGTTCACCAGTTCTCTCTCATTGGGAAGAAAGAAGAGAGAATAAAATAGGAAGGATCTTTAGAAGGAAGTGATGAAGTATTCCTTAGCATTACCTTCCTTTCCCTTCCCTTCCCCTTCTCTTTCCTTCCTTCCTTCCTTCCTTCCTTCCTTCCTTCTTCCTTCCTTCCTTCCTTCCTTCCTTCCTTCCTTCCTTCCTTCCTTCCTTTCCTTTCCTTTCCTTTCCTTTCCTTTCCTTTCCTTTCCTTTCCTTTCTTTTCTTTTCTTTCTTTTCTTTCTTTCTTTCCCAGAGTACATCCTGTATACTAAGCACTGTGCTAAATCCTGACACAACTAGGATGAATAAGACCAATTCCTGCCCTCAAGGAATTTGTAGTCCAGTGTTGGATTCTCCCTTTGCTCCTGAATTAAGAAATGTCTGGGACACACCTGTCTGTGATGCTATTCTCTTTAGGAGTTACCTTCTCCTTCATCCAGTTCAGTTGAAGCACTTCACTGATGTTCAGGCACAAGGGGTTCAGTATATGAGTAGAACTGAAGTGGTCTTCTGGTGGTCTTTCCTCATGGAGAAATGGCGTAGGTTAACTTCCTTGTGCAGAAAAACAACTTAAACTTACCTACAAAACGGGGTGGTGTTAGTACCTACGTACAGCGTTGTCGAGAAGATTAAACAAGTTGATGTGTAGAACTTAGAACAGTGCCTGGCACATAGTATGTGTGTGTGTGTGTTTGTGTATGTGTTAGCTGCTGTTATCATCATCATCATCGTCATCATTGTCATCTGGTTTGTTTTTCTCTCCTCAGAAAAGAAACTCTGGTTAGGACTGGTGCTCATTTCTGAGTGTGAGTGATGGTGACACAAGGAATAGAGACTCTAGTGTTTGTCGGCCCCTTTGCGTCAGGACAGGAGTCATTCTAAACTTGGTGGGCCACTGAGATTTCCGTTCATACAAGACTCCCTTCTATTATCCATCACTCTCAAAGGTCCTAAGTCATGTCTGTTACTTTTACTTTCAGAGGCGATGATGAAGAAGTGAATAAGAAGAGACATGGGTACAAATGGCACCTTTCTTACCCCAAGGCCATTGGTCTACTGGATTCTTTTAAAACAAATGCTAGGGTTCTCTCTACACCACATATCAAGGTGTTTGGGAGAAGATGAGGTTTGCAGTAAGAGTCAAGGTGATGTGTTGAATGGGATACCTCTTGTTGATGATCAGGTTGGGATGGGTTCTGTGCTCTCAGAGAACATAGGTGGAGTTCCTTCCCAAGAGCCCAGCTGAGATGGGGAATGTAACAAAGTTTCTTCTTGCATCTCTGGTTTTATCTTGTGATGGTAATCTTTGGCCTTGATGAAGCTATTGAACAATATCAGGCCTTTCAGTTTCAGGATGCCATATTATCAGCAAACTTTAAGATCTAGGAAGATAATCCTTAGTTTCATAAATAAATTTTACCAAATGTTATATAGATCTTAAGGACTAGGTTTATGGTCATGGCAATTGTTAAAAAAAAAATGGTTTAAAGTATCTCTTGCCTACCCGTACTGAATAGGAAAGGTTGATTAAAGGTTGATTATGGGTAATTATGGATCAGGCAGGTCTTTGTTTATAGCAAATTAGCTGCTATAAAGTTCTTTTTTTTTTTTTAAGATTTGTATTTATTTGTTTGTCAGAGAGAGAGAGAGAGAGTCCAAGCAGGGGGAGCAGCAGGCAAAGAGAGAAGCAGGCTCCCCATTGAGCAAGGAGCCCGATGTGGGGCTCGATCCCAGGACCCTGGGATCATGACCTGAGCCAAAGGCAGATTCTTAATGACTGAGCCACCCAGGCACCCCTCTACTACTTCTTTCACCTGCAAAATTACTGGTGTTGCTCACTACTTACTCTTCCTCTCCCCCGCCTCACTATTCACCTCTCTTCTTGCTCTTCTTTATATTCACAGTGTTGTGGCCCCATTAAGGTGACAACAGAGAGTCTGTTTTGACTATTCTAATTTCTTTTTGTAACTACTCACTCATGACACAGGAATGTGTTTGAATTTTTGGTATTAGTTGCAAAGCCATCCCTCTTCAAGGGAACAGAGGTGGTTTCCTAACAAGCAAACATGATCCAGCTCCTTTTAAAGAGCGGAATTTCTTATCTGTGTGGTGATGACTCTCTTCTATCGTGGCACAATGCAGTGGCCCACAGCAATGCTGACGATGGTACCTGGAAGATGGAAAACACAGGGCAGTCCTTGCGGAGGGCTGAGATTCTTTCTCCCCATGTTATTTGTGAGCATTTTTCTGAACTTTTTATTCTGAGTATTTTCATACATACAAAAAAATCAAAGACATAGTTTAATAGGCACCCATAACTCACCAGTCCGTTTTGACAATTGTTAACATTTTGCCATACTTGCTTTATCAATATATGGGATTCACATGCATATGTGTTTATGGTACTATATATTCCTCGTATATATTTAAGAATCCATACATTTCTGAGGATATAGATAAATCAGTGATCCCTATATCCCCCTCATCGCAGTGCTGAACCACTTATTTTGCCATCCCAGAAACCAATGCTAAAACATCAGGAGAATATAGTTGTGCATGATTCTTGGTGAGGATCAGCACATAGTGATCAATTTCTATTTTGAATACTTGTTTATGTGTACTTCATGACGGGAACTTTTTAAGTGTTTTTCTCTGGGACTGTGTGGCGAGCCGCAAAGACCGCTGTTATTGGAGACAGGTGTTCCGGATCTGTCCCCACTGGACAAGGTACAAGCCTGGTGCTCAGGGTTGGATCACTCACATAACCTCAATGGGATGGAATTTCTTCTAGAAGTAAAAGAGGTTGGGCTAGGTCATTGAAATATTTTCCTTCATTTCTGAAATACTGAAATTCTAAGAACCAAGTTGAACAAACCTGGGTAGAATGAAGAACTTAAAATAAACATTTTACATATAGATTGAAATTTGCAGAAGGTCAGTAAATTCCACATAATTTCATGGTCAGTGAGGAGAAATTCTGAATCTAAGACTTAGCATTGGTGATAGTGATCAAAAAGTACAGACCATCCCCAGTAGGTGAGTTTTCTGAATATCTGGGTGCAAAGTAGTGTTATGGATTTGATTCTTTTATGCACTGCTATCGCTGAAAAGGTCCAAATGCATCCCAGCTCTTTGAATAGATGTGGAATATATAACTGCTTTATTTGCTTACTGAAATTTCCAAGTGATTTACCTATTTAAACATTTGTATCCTGCATTTTCCCTGGATACTCTATCTGTGCTGGGGGAGGGGTGTGGGTCAGGAATGACGGGGAGAGATGGATTCATAGGTTATATCAAGTAAAATAATCATTTCAGTAAGATCATATATGAAGTTGCCTTACAATGTTTGGGGAGGTTTTACATTTGTTACCCTTTTTCAAGTGTAGACTTCTGAGAATAATAAGACTAGGTCAAGTATACACTGAGCTTTTGAGAAATTATCTTTTTTTTTCTTCTTTTGAGAGGCAATGAAGATTTTTTTTTATCTTTTGATATAAATCAGTGGACAATATGAACATTTATTTGTCATCTTGGACTTAATCTGTTGATGACAAGCTGAATACATGTATCTTAACACACAGAGGTAATGGAAACGTCAGCCTGATATTGGCTAGTGAAATTTCCAGCAAAGTCTTCTTAATATAATATCTGTTTTAAGAAATGGTATTAAGAGATAGAGGTGTTCTCTGTTCCTTACATAAATATCCTGCTGCTGCCTACCTGCCAATTTGGGTTCCTTAAAGTTAATTCTTCCTCAAGTTTTCTTGTTTTGTTTTGTTTTTAACTATTTGATGAGAAGATCACACTGCTACAGGCCAGCTAAAAGGGATGTATTATTTGAAGGGCTCCCATTGTTTTTAAAATCACTGTTTGTGTTGTAATCCTTTCAAAGAGCCAGCCAGTAGCTGTTTTCCTGTTTAAAGAGTAAGCTCTTTCCATTGGCAGATCACCTCCATTTAATCCTGTGAGAGCTGGGACTAAATTCTTACCAACAGTGAATTTTTAGCATCTAGAACGTACTACCAAGAAAAACTGAATATGGTAAACAAGTAGAAAAACACGCCTCAGTTGTCTAAGAAGATAATTGTTTCTTGCTTTTGGAGCCTTGTGTATATAACCCACTTGGTACAATTAGCCTCTGTAAACATCTGAACGACTTTGTAGTGGAAACAGTATATATTTTAGGAAGCAGATGAAGGAAGGTTTTTCAGGTTGATTCCTAATACAGCTAGTTTACTTCTCATCGTTGGTGCTATTTTGAGGTTTTATTGCATTAAAATGTATCTGTGTCGTTGCTATAAACCTTCAACCCGTTTGCTTAAATATTGGAAATGGACAGGATGTGGGACAAGCATGGCATTGTGGAGAATACCACCCTGGCCCGAGAGGAGTGTAGAATGCCACAAACACATTGTGCTAATTTTAGCTTACAAAGAGGATGAAGATAAACTGCCTACCGCTAGTTTGCCATATGCTATCCGGGTGATAATATTCAAGTGCAAAATATTCCATAGAGAGTCTTATTGTTTCAGTAAGAGAAGCATGGATAAGAGTTAAGCAAATTTCTGCTCAGTAAGTTTATAAGAAATAATGAAGTAAAACAATTCTCAAATGCAGGTAGATGAAATCTGCTAAATTTATTTTGGCTTTATTGACTTTCATGGGAGTTGACAGAATTAGTTTTGGTTTATATTTGATCCAATTTTATCTATTTTTCACATGTAAATCTTAAAAATCAATCTGGATAAATATTGATCTCTTTCAGAAAGGCAAAAATACAGTTTGGATTGCATAAAACTGCTTAAAAGACAGCATCCCTTGAAGTTCAATAAAGGAATAAAGCGATCTGTTCAACTGGTTTTGAAATAACACTTTAAAAAGCCTTTTTAAAAATGAGAAAGTCAAAATCCATTACATTTCCATATTTGGCAAATTCAGCGCCTCCAGTTTCACTGAAGAGTGTTTGACCTATTTATTTGTCACTAAGACCACTTCACAGTGAAGGGATTGTTAGTTCCTGCAAAACTGAGAAAAATCCAATGTGCATAGTGCATTTGCACAGGGAAACAGACGGTGTAGCCGGATTTGGAGGGTGAGTTGGCTGGAAGCTTTGTGTTAACAACTGGTGAAAAGCTTGACCTTTGTGTGACCTGGGTCAAACAAACCCCCAACTCAAGAGTTCTCCTTTGACATGGATACCTGTTTAGGGAAGGAGGCCAAGAAAGGGAATGGAGATAAAATTATGTTATGGAATCGCAAGCTGACTTCTTTAAAAGTTCTAGTTGCTTGGCTGACGGGGGCAAAGTGTCCATCGTAGGGCATTACTGAGGCCCCCAAGCCTGTTCGCAAGTATCAAAGGGAAAAGATGATAGGGAAACATTTCTTTCTTTCCTTCTTTCAATGATACAGGCGATGCATGGTTGGTTTTTTTTTTTTTTTTCCTTCCCCCAATGCAATATGATCTGGGTTGTGATTCACAGGGTTGAATGAATGGGCTGAGCTCCACCGATGAAAACATTTGATAATGTGGAAAATAAAAGCCCTGGCAAGGAGGAGATGGCAGGGCTTCCATTGTTTGTCCCCACACTTTGTTTTTATAGGGGTTCTCCCAGGAACAAATAAATCGGAGTAAATAAAAGCAAACTAGCACTGTTGGTCCGTATCGTGGCCTCACACATGCTCACAAGACGACTCCGGCAGGAAACTAGCAAGGGTATGTTCCCAACCATTCCCATTGCATCTTTATCTCCCTGGTTCATTGTTTGCTGCGGAGTGCTTAAACCTCAACTTCCCAAGTAACAGCTTCCTGTTGCTTTCTTTTAAATATAGTTTTGTTAAAACAGCAACAATTTAAAAAAAAGGGGGGGATAAATGAATTAAGGAAGCCAACTGATATAAAAAGGAATAAGGCAGGTCTAGTCCAATGGGATTCTGAAGCTTGCGGGCCCAGACCCCGTGGCTATTACCCCTTATGCAGTGAACGTCCCCTTTTAGGTACTCAGCTGTAGGAACCCGTCTCTGTGCCTCCACAGGCGTAAGGGTGAAGAAGAGCAATGAAAATGGTCAGGGTTTCCCCACATCTGCCCTTTACACTCTGTTTGGTTTCGCTTCGTTTTAACTTTTCGGCATTGCCTGTGTGTGTGTTTAGGGGGATTTTCTGCCCCTGCCATTGCGGGTTAGAGGAAAACTCATCCTTTATTAATTGTGCCCCTGCTCCAAGATCCTTTAATGTCAGTCTATCTGAAAAACTGTATCCATTCCTGTGGAAAATATGGTTCTTATTCCACCTTAATGGGTGGGGGTTTACTCTGATACTTCCTGCAATTTTGGAGGAAAGGGCAGCAGTTTTCTCAGGCCTCGGATATAAACAACATTGTTTATGCTGTTTCCACTCTTCTAGTCCTCTGTTTGTGCAGGCCCTAACACAAGTGGGTCTGTTTCACATTTAAAAAATTAGTGTATGTTTTCAGAATCAATCTATCAAGTTAGGCCAAGAAGTGCGGTGGAAATGCATGTTTGGGGGTTACCAAATCCTGGCTTTCCAAACTTGCTTGACAGCCATTTGGAGACCCCGGCCCCACACTCCCGTGACGCACAGGGCTTGGTAGAGTCCTTTAATTCTATGGTAGAAGCAATCCCTTGGGGTTCCTCTCCCCTGCTCATGGCATCACAGGCCAAAAGCTGCACCAGAAAATTAACACCATCACCCAAATGGCCCTTTTTGAAAGCCATGAATTCTTTTTTTTTTTTTTTTTTAAGATTTTTATTTATTTATTTGACAGAGAGAGAGAAAGACAGCAAGAGAGGGAACACAAGCAGAGAGAGTGGGAGAGAGAGAAGCAGGCTTCCAGCAGAGCAGAGAGCCTGATGCGGGACTCAATCCCAGGACCCTGGGATCATAACCCAAGCTGAAGGCAGAGGCTTAATGACTGAGCCATCCAGGCGCCCTACATATGCCCCTTTTTGAAAAGAACTCCTGTCATGCTAAAATGGGAACAATGTTGTGAAAATAGAGTATATTGTAGATATTTAATAACGGATCTGTTAAAATCACTAGTAGTACAGGGGCACCTGGCTGGCTCAGTCGGTTAAGCATCTGCCTTTGGCTCAGGTCATGATCCCAGGGTCCTGGTGTCAGGCTCCCTGCTTGGTGGGAGCCTGGTTCTCCCTCTCACTCTGCCCCTCCCCTCCTTGCTTGTGTGCGCGCGCGTGCGCTCTCTCTTGCTCTCTCTCTCTGTTAAATAAATAAAATCTTTTTTAAAAATCACTAGTAGTTCAGTGAATTAAAATCTAAAGCAAGGAGCTTGTTAAGTCACAAAGAGTGAGCATGCACTCACATGTGTGTGTCTGTAAGGAGGAAGGCCAAGCAGAGGGTGGCTAGAGGGGGCACTCTAGCATGTGCCAGCTGGAGGGTCCTCACCCAGACCCTCGCAGTCCTGCGAGGACAGAAGACGTGGCCAACTTGCCAGGCAGCCCTGAACCTTCTAGTCTGTGTGAGCTGTCACTGCCCTTATACACACAAGCCCATATGTTCTGTAGGAGGAGTCAGAAAATAGCCTATGCCTGCAGGTTGTTTCGACCCACAAGCGCAGGGGGCACCCTTCCTTGGCAGCTTTCTGAAGGGGGACTCTGATGTGCCAAGGTCTTCCTTTCTAATCCAGCTCTATTTGCTACATTCAACACTGCACAAACACGGTCGAAACCTCTTTCACTTGATTGCCTCCTGTACCCTGGTTTTGAGAAGCTGCCTCCTGGGCACGAAGCTACAAAGATTGCTGCTCTCATCTGGCGAGGTCCAGCAGGAGACGACTGTCAGGAGAATGCAAATATTCACGCGTGTACGCAAGTGTCCCGTGGATTCCAGGTGGGGTATCCCCAGCCTGCATCACCCTGGTCCTGGAGATCCCCAGAGCGGAGGCTCTGAGAACTTCTTGGTTGTCTGTGCAGATCTGGTGGTCCTAAGTGACGGCCGGGTGTCCCACATGGATGCGGTGAAAACTACAGTCCTTTGCAATAATCAGCTGGAAGACACTTTCTTTTTTTCCTATCCGGGAGATTGGAAGTTTGTCTCATTGCTCTAGGGAGAGTTGCATCTTCTTGGCTATATTGTTGAACACATTTGGGGCCTGATACTGCATTCTTACTTTGGGATGAGTCACATCGCTCATTCCCATGCAGGTATACCCATCCCCATAAAGAGGAATCAGGGGAAGCTGATGGTCCAGCGACGTTGCCTAGCAGAGAGGCCTGTACAACACAAACGCATAAGTGTTGGACCCAAGGTATTAAAAACCTAAACTCCATATGACTCGTTTGTCTAAGAGATCACCGGCTAGCCCTTAACACCATAAGGCAATCAGCATTAGCCGAAATGCTTGTCCTTGCCGCTTGATCTTGGAGGCCTCAATTGGGGTTTAGTCTGGAGCTCAAGCCTCTCCTCATCTCCTCTGACACTCTCCCAATGATATGATCGTTAGTATCTGAAAATGAGTGCATACTCTGATTTTGTGTGTTGTGATCCATCCTCTCCCAGCTTAACATGGGGCCTTGCTGTTTTCCTAACTGTAATATTTGTACCTTACTTTATAGTTACGTGTTGGAACCCGAGTTGCCTTAAGGACTGAGGGACTCAAGTCTTGCTAATACCGTTATTATTGTTGTAGCTCTTTCCTGATAAATGAATTCCCCTGTTCAGCCGTATCTTCAGAAAATGGTCTGGGTTTTCTTCCATCATCATATCGCTAATAATAAATTAAGCCAAGAAATTGTAATTAGTCTTCCATAGCCTCTGTGGAGTGGTTAAAAAATATATCCACTTGTTACGATGTTCATTTCCATTCATTACAGATGAACAGAGGCAGGATATCCACCTCTCGCACATGTTATGATTCCCTTACCAGTAACCCACACGGTCCACTGTCCTGCCATCCCTCAGTAAGGCCAGCTGAAAACAGGGATGTTCTGCATTAAATATGAAGTGATCATTTTAACAACTTCTACTCTAACTGGCCATCCATCACTTAATCCCACCCATCTATGCAGTGAGAAGGAGAGAGAGAGAGAATGAAGATATGAGTGGATTATCTGCCTATATTTTGTTTGCTGGCGATGAGTAGAATTTAGGCTAAGGATGATTTTTCTAGCCATCTCGTTGTTTCCTGTGGTGCATATTTAGGTGGTGGTCTGATGGACCACCATCAGGTTTTACCGGACGAATGAAGATGGCGCTTCATTAGTCCACTCGAGACAATGAGTAGTGAGTACTACTAGTACACTACTAGTACACTACTCGAGTAGTGAGTAGTAGTAAGAGGTGTCCTCAGCCTTTCCTGTCCTTTCAATCATTTGAACCAACCAATCAATCAGTTGCTCCGTAGGTAATAGCTCTCCTAGAAAGGAGGATTTAGCAAACGCCTGGAATGCATGACCAAATTCTTTGTTAAATTTTCCTAATCACGAATTCTATATGTGCCACACGTGTGCAGAGAGTGGAACTAACTCGGGGCAAGAAATTTTAACTTTTTTTTTTTTTTCCGTAGAGAAACAAAAGCTGGAGTGATAAAGTTGCTTTTCTACGGCCTCACCCCTCCGTTAACTCTAAATAAATCTAAATAAATGTATGATTTCAGTTGGCCTTCCATTCAGCAAACACTGGCTGCCTGCTAGTGGATAGGCCCTGAGGATGTCCAGTGGTGAACAAGACCCATTTACTGGGCTCATGGAGCTAATAGACTAGTGGGAATGGCTGGTGTATACACAGGCCGTGGAAATACACTGTGATACCAGCTATCACTGTTTGCATGTGGAAAATGCACCCCCTCTGTCTCGGCAGATCTTCCAAAGAGCTAGAAGTTCTTCTAAAGAAGGGGCATTTTTTTATACTATTTCACATTTTCCTAAGAGTTTCCTGTGTATAATTTTACTCGCTCTTCACGACACCCCTCTGAATGAGCTAGTTCCTTATTCCCACTAGGCCTTTGTGGATGGAGGTAGGGAGGCTTAGCAGGATTGAGTTGCTTCACAAAGGCTACGCAGACAGTAGTGGCTGGCCTGGAACTTCAATCCCCGGCTGTGACCTGTAGGTCAGGCGTGATTACATATGTTTGGGGGAGTGTGGAACTTGGAAAGATAAGAAATTGTGGCCTGAAGTTGTGAAATCACTATTTGACCATCTGGGATTTTACCCCTGACTCCCTGCTAAGTTTAGGAAGACCTGGAAGGATCATCCCACATTCAAATAACCCAGGCTCCAAACACCTGCTTTCCCGTTAAAGAGTAAAACAGAACAAGGAAAATAAGCAAGTATCGAAGAGAGGCAATTAACACGATCACTCAGCTCAACTTTCCTCCTGTTGGTTCTCATCCTTTCTTTCATGACTTGGCTCCCATAGTCACATTCCACGCCTGGAAATTGTTTAGGCTTCTCTGATGGAGATTATCTTCCCCTACTATGATTATGCATTTTTAAAACCCAATCATGCTCCTATTTTTTGACCGGAGAGCAGACAGATACGTAGCTTTGGGCCTGCGGTGACCCACCATACAACTTTCCACGAGGCTTTTTGCTCTGACTGGACTAGACTGTTCTTCCCTGTGGCTGTCTCCTCTACACGAGAGAGAACTTGTCGCCCCGAATAATGGTGGAGATGCCTGCCTTAGAGTTACTTCAGAGGTTTCTGGAAAAAAGAATGAAATACAGAGAGGATGGCCATGTGTCCCACCTCCCCATCAGTATCAGATGTGGGAACTGGTCTCTCACCGACCGTGTGGATTCACCGACCGTGTGGATTGGACTGGATGTGATCTAGGGATGTTTCTCTGTTAGGCACGCCAGAGGGGTAGAAGGCAGGACACGCCGAGGCTCAGGTGCCCGGTTAGGATCTCAGGGACACAGAGCCACTGGTCAGCAAGAGGAGGCTGGGGCAGGGCTGAAGCATCCTCCTTATCAGGAGGAATGAGGGCTGGGAGCACCTAACGTGCATCTAAAGGCTGGCCTCTGGGCAGGCAGCTGGGTGGTCCAAGACAGAGCGTCCAAAGGGTGTAGCAAGCCCAGGCCTGGCATTTCGGATCCCTCGTCTGATAGGTGGGACCAGCAGCGAGGAATTCTAGGCCACAGGCCAACTCAGAAGTCGGGCAGGGCTGGGACTGGCGTTCTGAGGTCTGTTTTCAAGGAAGAGAATCCCCTCCAGCTGGCTCCTCGTGGGAGCAGTATTTAGCCCTGGGAAAGAAGACTGGCAGGGGCTAGGGGAGGGGAGGGGAATAGAGATTCCCAGGCAGCTTGTGATCAGGGTCAAGGCAAGGCCCAGAAGGGAGACTAAAAGCAGAGCAGGAAATCAAGAGTCGTGCCCACACTGGAGGCTCACTTCTGTACGAGGAGGTGGCGGGGGTGAGGGGGTTGATTGCAGCTACAGGTCAGCCATTGCTCCTGCGAATCTAGGTCTAGGGGAGCGTCGTGGAGCCAAGGCTACTCTGACTCTTCTAGTCTTTGGGGGATGATTGTGTTGGAAAGCGAGGGGCCCTGGGTGCCAGGTGGACTTTCTGTAGAGGCAGCTGCAGGAGCTCAGAGCAAA
>JAQQSY010003432.1:0-12969 GCA_028646535.1 Procyon lotor
GGGTCCTTCCAGCTACTTCAGTTTAGGTGGTTTGGCAAATGCTAATTAACTGCTCTTGACTTGAATAAAAATAAAAATGTCACATCCGTTTAAGGTAATGGGTATCTTGCATGTCGCCTCAACCACAAGGAGCACACAGTGAAATTTCTGCCAATAGGAAATCCTTCACTTTGTTTCTTCACTGCAGTTTCGGAGAAAGGGTAAGAGACATGCCCTTTGAAAATAAAAAAAAAATAAAATAATTTTTTTATTTTTTATTTTTTTATCTCTGTGCTCGCTGTGGAAAGCAAGCATTGTGGGTCCTCGCCAAAGCCCTGGCAGACTCCCCCGAAACACAGGAAGCCAAGAGACCGTAAAAAATAAGGACTATGGGAAGGAGACAGAGCTTTTCACTCCTGGTGCATGTCGCTGTGATTGCAGAAGTACATGTTTACTCACTCATGGCCCTTACTGCTCTTTACTGAACATGTCCGATGACAGACACTCGGTGGGGTGCCGGCCGGACAGTCCTGCTTCATCCCCGAGGAGGTTGGGACGCTTCCCTGCTTTCTGCCTGAGCCTGGGAGCAGGTGCACGGTTGCTGCTGGCTACACTGTTGCAAGTTCGGATTTGCTCCCTGGTGGATGTTACTTATCACCGTGCTCCACTGACGGCAGCAGGGGAGAAAGCAGAAAAGTTTTTTTTTTTTTAATATTTTATTTATTTATTTGAGACAGAGAGAGAGATCACAAGTAGGCAGAGAGGCGGGCAGAGAGAGAGGGAGAAGCAGGCTCCCCGCTGAGCAGAGAGCCGGATGCGGGGCTCGATCCCAGGACCCTGAGATCATGACCTGAGCCGAAGGCAGAGGCTTTAACCCACTGAGCCACCCAGGCGCCCAAAAAGCAGAAAAGTTTTAATGTCAGATATTAGTGGAGTGATTAACTGTGGCACATCTATGCAGTTGTCACAACCTCAGGCCTTTCGTAACACTCCTGAAATTTAAGGGCTTGAGAGGAATGTTTGAGATAAGAACACAGGACACAGAAGTGCATACAAAGTTGAGACTGCACAGTATCTTTAAAAAGTTGCATAGAAAAGACTAGAAGGAAATCAGGAAAACTGGAAGGCTTTAGCATGGGGTATTTATCTCTGGGCAGGCTCATGAGTGGTTTGATTTCTCGCCGCCTATATGTTTAAAAAAATTTTCTGAATTCTTTAAACATGTATTTTATATGTTTTTTTAAAAAAAAAATCCTCCCAGGACTCAAAAGGGGGCAAAGGTAAAATGTAGCTGGAATTTCTCATCATGATGTTTTAAGTACGGGGCCCTCAAAGGTCTAAATAAATATGCTTGAAGTTCTCTTGAGCCCTGGTTTCAAACATGGGAAACTTCTTATCTTTATGCTCTGGAAAGGACATGATGTCAGATCTCATTTTATAGAATAAAACAGTCTGTCGTTAGGAGTGATATGCTACTAGCCTTTTCGGGTTGCTAATTCTAAAGACACAGAACATTTTGAAACTTTGTCCCTACGACTTGAGGCTGAGGACTTCCCCGGGACCGGTTAGGGTTCTCAGGTTGCAGCCCCAGAAAAATGGGCTCGGGCTCATCTAAGCAGAGGAGGGAATTGGGAAGGACGGGGGTGGTCCACAGAAACGGAATGACCAGGGGGTGTTTCAGGAGCAGAGGACACCTTCAGAAAGATTGCTTCCCAATTGTTATTTGGCATTGGATTGGATTGCCTGCCAGGCAATGGGAGGGTAGAGATCTCTCTGAATTGCATGTCCCCAAGGACAGCAATGGGGGCTGAGGCTGTTCCCAAAGAGAAAATCAAAGGCTTATTCTCGAAGGACCAGGAAGAGGTGAGGGCTGAATAGTGCACGGAGACATTGGCCATCCTCTAGTCAATGACTCCAAGACCCTGTCTTCGTCAGTTTGCAGGAGATCTCCAGACTTAGCCGTCATCTAGGGAACGTGATTCCTGGTATTCAGAGACGTCGTTTCCTGCCCCTGCATATCCAGTCAGTTACTGTGAAGCTCTGTCTAGATTAAATTTACCCCTTCTTTTTCATCTCTGAGTCTTAATTATACTTCATGTCTCCACCCTTGACTATTGGAGTGCCCTTCATTTGTATTCTTGCCTTGAATCTCTCTCTTTCTCTCTCTTTCTGACTTCCTGTGAAACTGGCCAGACTATATTTTTGAATCCAGGGACAGAAGAATGTCCTTTTCCTTTTTTATCAGGTTTTGCTCTGTGGGGGTGGGGTGTGACCGCTAGGACTGTGGGAAATGTGACACGCTGTCAGTTCATCTTAGAAACGTACAGTCCGCATTTGTACTTAAGGCTCTGAGAAGTTCCGCAGCAAAGAAGACTGTTGATCATTTGTATCACTTAGAATGCCTTGAATTATAGCAGCAGGCACCAGTTCAGAGCAGCTTAAACTATAAGGTAACTTTATTTCAGATGACAGGGCGTCCAGAGGTAGGGAGAGTCCAGGTGCCTTGGGATCAGGGCACCTGCTGTCTTCCATTCCTTTTGCCTTGGCTTTGCCTTCATCTTTGCATTGGCCTCTTCCTCACATTGGCTTTCTTTCCTGCTCAGAATACAGCCCTTAGCGGCAGCTGAAGTAATTTGCTTCCATGCTCATAAACCACACAGGGGGGCAAGAGAGCTGCCGTGGTCTGAATCTTTGTGGAGGGTGAGGGCAGGTCCTCGTGCATGGGATTCGTGCCCCCATACGTGGCTCTGGAGAGCTTGGTCCCTTCCACCAGGAGAACACCAAGGCACCATGATGATCCAGAAAACAGCCTCCCCTCCCCCACCACATCAGTGGGCATCTGGATCTCGGACTTCCAGCGTCCAGAACTGTGGGAGATCGATTCCTGTTGTTTCTGAACCACCTTGGTCCGCGGGGTTCTGTTAGCGCAGCTCAAATGAGCTAAGACAAGAGGAGCAACCCATGTGTTCCCGGTCATGGGAGAAGATAAGAGTCCTTTTCTCCAATCTAAGCCAATTCATTCACATGCGTGCCATTGACCATGACCACAGGTGGGAGGGAAGGAACGCTGATGGGATTCCAGCCTGGGTCTTCGAATTAGTCACTGGGCTGGGAGGGTAGGATTGTGAGGACTGGTCTAGAGCCATTTACGAACCTTTCTGGGGCTCGAGTGGGGGGAAATGGCTTCTGAGTCAGGCGACCTTCATGGAGGAGACTGACAACCTGGACAAAAATCAGATTTCTGTTCGGAAGGGAGAAGGAGGGAAGCATTCCGGGCAGACCATCAGCAGTGTCCACAGTAGCTTGTTCGACCCAGCATCTTGAGGAGGCAAACCATTTTCGATGGTGCGTGCATTCCTTCAGCTAGACTTGGTAGCCCGTAATCAGGGGGAATGGTAGTCAGTAAAGTTCGAATCTTGCTTTGCCAGTATCTTCCTTTACCCTTGATCAAGGCTTGCCTCTCCTTCCTGTTTATGAGAACTGCTTCAGAGCATAGGTTCGCAGTGATGTATGACACTGGTGTGTCGTAGTGTCCTAGTGTGGTTACAGTGTTGCGTACGTCTGTCTATTGTAATCTTGTAGTCAGACAACCTCCTTACTTTGTGCATCCACGGCGCTGTGCTTGTCCCCTTTTATCCCTTTTTTCACCCTGCTTTGATTTCTAGTCGCTGTTGGTTCTGTTTTCCTCACTGGACGAGGAGCTGTATTTACAGGGGCTGGGGCTTACTCTTCTGCGTCCCGTCTGTGTTGTCCAAGGTGCTTTGCAAACAGCAGGAGCGGGTCCTTATCAGGGTGCCGGGAATGAGGTCGCTCACACAGGTGTCAAAATGGATTTTTTTTTTTAAAGATTTTATTTATTTGAGGGGCGCCTGGGTGGCTCAGTGGGTTAAAGCCTCTGCCTTCGGCTCAGGTCATGATCTCAGGGTCTTGGGTTTGAGCCCCACATCGGGATCTCTGCTCGGCAGGGAGCCTGCTTCCCCCTCTCTCTCTCTGCCTCTCTGCCTGCCTGTAATCTCTCTCTCTCTCTCTCTCAAATCTTATCAGATTTTATTTATATGGGAGGGAGCAGGGCAAAAGAGAGAGGAAACATAAGAGGAGTGGAGGGGCAGAGAGAGGAAGAGCAGGCTCAGGACTTGATCCCAGGCACCTGGGATCATGACCTGAGCTGAAGGCAGATGCAGAACCAACTGAGCCATCCAGGTGCCCCAGAATGGATTTTTTTTTTTAAATCACCACAAAATAGACATAGCCCATGCTCAATATTTAGCTGTGGGCTTGTAATCATGCCTTGACGATCTCCCAAGATTGTATTCTACTACCAAAAATAGGACATGGCTTTAGGGTTAGTCCTTCATGTGTTGCCTTCAATTCAAGAGTATGATTCTCTAATCATACGTATGAGTAGCGAAGACCCAGGGACTTAGACCTGTGCCCCATACCTATGCCACTGCAGAGCCATATATGCTGGGAAGAATGTGTAAGGCGAGACAACCTAGTGATTAAAGGAGCCATTCATTGGGGCGCCTGGGTGGCTCAGTCAGTTAAGCGTCTGCCTTCGGCTCAGGTCATGATCACTGAGTCTCGGGATCAAGTCCCACATTGAGGTCCCTGCTTAGCGGGGGGAGTCTGCTTTTCCTTCTCTCTCTCCCTCTGCCCTTTCTCTCTCGCTCTCACTCTTGCCCGATCTCGAAATAAAATAGATAAGTAAATAAATAAAATCTCTTTTAAAAAGGTGGCCTTCATCAAACGTGTATCTGCTGACCACTGACTGTCGCCAGTTGGGTCCCTGGGAAGCAGATACTGAAAATAACACGCACAGTGTTTGTTAGGAAGTGCCGTTAGCATTAGCACCTGTGGGAGAGATGAACGGAAGTGGAACTAATTGTGCCGTGGACCCAACAAAGGCCACCACTGCTTCCATGGCAGGGGCTGGACCTTGGCTGTCTCTTCGGCGTTGTCCTGGGTTGGGGAGACGGGGCTGAGCTCTTGACATCTCTGCATCGATCGGTCACTGGAGTTGGGCTTTCCCCGGAAAGCAGAGTCAAGGGGTAGACAGCTGAGGCTGCTCATCTGGCCGCATTCCCGACAGCTGGGGAATGAGGGCTTCATCCCCAAAGGGGAGTCTGGTACCTGCTCTGCCTACCGTGTGCCACATCTTGTGCCAGAAGCGTGAGAGCAGAAGAAGAAGTAAACGGGCCGTTACCAGGAGCCGTGGCTTGGACGAGAGGGGAGTTGTTCGCGGCCCCAGGCGAAAGTCATTGGGTTTGGCAGGAAGGTCCTGCAAGCCGATGGCTGAAGGGAGAGAGGCGCTGTTCGGAAAGGGCAAGTGGCAGTGATGTGTAGGAATGCCCAGGGGTGTAGGGTGTGCCTCCTTCAAGGAAGTCAAGTAAGCTCTCCATGGTTGGGGATGTCTCACTGGGGGTAGGGACGAGGCTTATAAGCCAGGTGACTCTCTTGCTCAGACGAGGACACCTCTGGGAGGGACTACAGGATTGAGGGGCTTAGCAAACTTGATAATTACCCTACTTCTAAGACATGCGATGAATTGGGATTTTACCCAAGGACCATTGGTGGATTACTGAGTGATCGTTAATGTTTCCCCCGTAGTCTTCGGGGGTTATGAGCCTGGGTCCTGAGGTTTATATCATGCCTCCATCACATACGCGTTGCAAAACTATAGACCCGTCCCCGAGGTTTTATAAGCCTCAATTGTGTTATTTGCAAAGTGGGATAGTAACAATTCCTGGATCGTGATACTGTTTGAAATGAATTAATACCATAAAGTACTTCGAATAGTTTCTGGGTTGGAGCCCGCCCTCAGTGCTGCTGTTACTTTAAACAGAGGAGGAGCAAGGTCAGATTTGGGTTTGGGAATGATGAGTCTGGATGCAGAGCAGAGGACCAAATGGAAGCGAGCAAGCCTGCTGCAGAGACACTAGTGAGGAGATGATGCTGATGATTGGGAGGCTGGCTGGTCATCCCAGTGAGATGGTGGAGCAGCTCAGGGGCCGTGGGGAGGCGAGATCTGCAGGGGTTCAGAGATATCGAAGACGCTGAGTCAGGGGACCTGGGTAGGACTTAGGGGAGCGGCAGGAGATAGGCTGCTGCTGAGGTTCGGGTTTGGGCCAAGCGGATGTGGATCCCAGTCACTGAGAAGGAGCCCAGGAGAAGGGAGTCATTGGGCAGCTGGGATGAGGGGCTGGTGCTTGGGAGAGAGGTCTGGTTTGTGATGGAGCTGGGGAATGGTCAGCAGGTGGGTAGAACTGAAGCTTGGGATTGGGGGGAGCTGAGAAGAGCCCAGGACTGAAGAATGACCTGGGGGGGGGGGGGCGGGGCAGGGCAGGGCCGGAAATACTATATGGACTAGAAGCAAGGGGAATACATTGGTAGCTCTCATTTTAAGGTAGAGTGTTACCCAGAAGGAGAACCCCCTGTGGTAGATTCCTACATCTTCTGTAACGGAGTAGCCCAAACTGAGTGGCTTAAAACAACCCGAAAAGATTCTGTCACTGTTCTAGAGGCCAGAAGGCCAAAGTCAATGTGTGCGCGGGCCCAGGCTCTCCTGGAGAATCTTCCTTGCTGTGGTATAATAAAGACTATCTCCTCTTTGTCCGTCATTCCTGGCACAAAGATTTAAAAAAAAAATCCTTGGAATTTCTGGAGTGATAGTTCTGCTTTCTTATGCTAAGGAGGTGACTCCGTGGCAGGGCCCCTACGTAGCTTTGGGATGGGCGCTAGTCACCAGAAAGACCAACCACGTAATTAAAGGGTTGGGACTTTGGGCCAGCCCAGCCTCTGGGGAGGCAAGGGGAGCCAGAGTTCAGTGCTGAGGCCAGTGACTTCCTCCATTGTACCCACGTAATGACACCCTATAGAAAAGCTCTGGGCATTGAAGCTCCATAGAGATTCCTAGTTGGGAAGCACACCTCTTGGCCGCAAAGGCACCTGGATCCCATGAGGAGAGGTCATGGAAGCTTGACCTAGCTCCCCAGCCCACCCCAGACCTTGCCCTGTGCGTGTCTTTCGTTGGGTTGTTCCTGAGTTTTATCCATGCACATCAAATTGTACTCCTAAGTAGAGTGCTTCTGGTGAGTTCCGTGAGTTGTTCTAATGGGTTATGGGACCTGACGGGGTTGTAGGAAGCCCTCAATTTGTAGCCAGCTGGGCAGGATTATGGATAGTTTGGGGACACCCAAAACTTGTGGCTGGCCTCCGAGGTAAGGGCAATCTTGGGAAGTACTTTGTCCTTAACTCGTGGGGTCTGTGCTAACCCTGGGTAGTTCGTGTCAGAATGGAATCAAATTGTAGGACATCTGGTTGGTATCAGGGAATAGTGTCAGAACTTTCTCTTAGCTTCTGATGTTGCCAACAGTCCTTGATGTTCTTGGGCTTATACACCCATCTCTCCAGTCTCTGCCTCTGTCACCACATCTCTCTCTGATGTCAACCCACAACACCCACAAGGCACACATTTAACCCACAATCAACTTTTGCTTCTTGAATACTGATAGATGACTACAGCTGTAAGTGACTGTCCCATCGTCCCAGTCATCCTAACATTTCATACCATCTTAGGGTATTCGTAAACACCGGCCTCAAATATTCACAGTGTGTTCCTGTCTTATTTTCCCTACTGGAGTGTAAGCCCCTTGAGGGCAAGACTATCCGACTGACTGATCTCTGTTGGCCTCATGACCCTCGTACCACTGTGCTTGGCTAAAAGTCTATTTTTTAATTTTTTATTGCTGGCTAAAAGTTTAATTATCTAGACAGTCTTTGTTAGGCTTTTAATGCTCTTTCTGGTAATACCAAGATTGTTTTTATAACTTTTCTGTACCTTAAGCAGCTACGGAGGCTGGAGTGAAAGACAAGGAAGCTTATATATAAATATGAATATGTACACATACATGTGCATACTAATTCATTCTTCATTTCCATCTGGTACCCTCCTCCAGCGTGGTACCCTTCCTTTTTTTTGGTATTCCTTTATTATGTGCTGCTCTTTTGATTTCTTCTTTCTCTTTACCTTTTTTTTTTTTTAAAGACCTTCTTTACTTTCCACAAATCTTAAAGTGGTAGATATTCTGAATCATGGTTAACCGTTAGGGTCAGATTGTTGTGAGAAAGCCATTCAAACTTCTTCCCCACCCCCCCCACCCCACCCCCACTACATTGGAAACCCTGGTTGTATTTCCACCCCTCCCACCTGCCCTTTACTTGGCATCTCGTGATTTTACAGAAAAGTGAGGATGAAGGACTCTGCTGTGGGTTGTTCTTTGATTTTTAAGAAGATTGTTGTCCTGCCTGTCTTGATTGTCCCCAGTCTCCTTGGATTCTGTGGAATGTGATAGAGGAGGGAGAAGCCATGCTCCCTTAGTGGTCATCCTCTAGGCATGTAGAACATGCCTGTTGTATTTCCTTGCAAACATACCTCCCTTATACCTGTTCTGTGAGAGAAATAAGCAGTTTCCCCTCTTATTCAGTAAATGTTTATTGCATTCAATATTGAAAAAAATACAGAAATAGTCCCGGTGGGGTAGATTGGGCTGGAAGGGTGAGCAAGAGAACGTGACATGCAACCAAGAGGTGCAGAGACAAAGGTCGGAAAGACTTGGGGTGGGAGAGTGGAATGATCACGAGGACTGTGATAAATGTGTAAACTCAGTGCAGTGGGAGCCCCCTCGACTCCATTTTTTTTTTTTTTTCCCTCGACTCCATTTTATAGGAGGGTGAACTAGTCAAGAGGTTGGCATGGTAGAACCCAGTTGAATCCAGGCACTGCCTGGTCCTGAACTGACCACATTCAGATACAGAGAATGCCACAAGGGCTCTGAAATTCTTTTTCCTTTCCTTTTGTTGCTTGAGAAGCACTGTGGAGGAGGTATAACTTGAAAGGGAGCCTTAAAGAGTAGCTCAGAGTTAAATAGGAGGGAGAGCAGACAGTGCGTAGGAAGGGGACCAAGCAGGCACGGGTGGGAGTAGATGTTGTTTGCACGGTGAGTGGGGCTAGGGGTGCTTTGTAGAAGGGAGTGTGTGTTGTGGAGCTTGGTGGAAAGTCAGGTGCTGGGGGAGACTGACCTTAGGGAGCTAAGGAACCCCAGGCGTTGAGAATGTGGTCTGTTAGGCAGTGAGGAGTTACTGCAGGCCCTCGAAAAGGAGGAGTGAGGTTACTAGGTACGGTTGTTTTTAGAACAGCACATTAGCTGCTGTGTATGGGTAGATTGAAAAGGGAAGCTTAGAATGAAGGAGACCAACAAAGAGAGTAGAAGACAAATCTGGTTGAGCCTCTGGATTTTTAGGCAGATGTGGGCAGCTGGGTAATGGTTTTCTTTGTCACCGTACCTCTTTGATTCATCCCAAAGCTGTGCGTTTGAGCAAGGAACACAACCTCCTCCAGTTGAAAAGGTGTAAAAGTAACCATACAGCCCTTTGCTAAAATTGCTGCATAAGCATTTAGGCTCAAAGAGTAGGAAGTTGTAACTTGAGTAGAATGTGATGAGGGATTATATTAGGGTAGCAGTGGTATGTATCTAGTCTTGCCATTCTAAGAATGAATAAGTCCTAAAAAGTTCCTAAATATGATAAAAAGCTAGGAAAATTGGAAAGAGGCTCCGGAGTAAAATTATTTTCAGGTGTGACTATCTATGTGGAAAACCCCAAAACCCTGAAAATAAATAATAATAAGAGTATATCAGGATTGCCTTATTCAGAAGAAAGGAGTGAATATATTAATATTAGATACAGTAGACTTCAGATCAAGGAAAATTTGGGGGATACAAAAAGACAGTACATTAATGATAAAAAAAAAAAGTTGAGTTCATTACAGAAGATCTAATAAACCTAAATGTGTATGCCCCCTGAGAACAGAAATTCAGAATACGTGCAGAAATAAGTGATAGAGCTAAAAGGAGAAGTAGATAGGTCCATTTTATCTACATGGGGATTTCCATACCCCACTCCCAATTGTTGATAGAATTAGTAGACAGCAAATTAACAAGGATATAGAAAAACCAAATAACACTAGAAAGGAACTGAGTATGATTGATATTTGTAGAATACTCTACCCAATAACAAGAGAATGTATATTCTTTTTTTGTTTTAAGTATACTCTGTGCCCAGCACGGAGCCCGATGCGGGGCTTAAACTCATGACCCTGAGATCAAGACCTGAGCTGAGATTAAGAGTCAGACACTCAACCAATTGAGCCACCCAGGTGCCCCAAGAATGCATATTCTTTTCAAATGCCCTGAGACACTCACCAAGGTTGACCATTCCTGGGTCATTAAATAAATCTTAAAAAATTTGAAATCATACAAAGTATGTTCTCATCATAATTGAATTCAACTAGAAATGGGTAACAGAAAGGTAACGAAAAAATCCCAATGCTAAATAATACATTTCTAAACAATCCATAAGCCAAAGAGGAGATCTCATGGGAAATTAAAAAAATTTTTTGAATGGATATGAAAATACAACACATCAAAATTTGTGGGATGCTCCTAAACTTAGAAGGACATTAATACCTTAAATGTTTACATTAGAAAAGAACAGTCACTTTCCAGCCGTGATGACCTCCCCCACAAGAACATGCTCCTCGCGAAGGACCTCCTACAGCCATCCCTGGGAGAGAAGAGGAAGGACAAGAAGTGCGTAGGGCAGAGCCCCAAGTCCTACTTCATGGATGTGAAGTGCCTGGATTGCTACAGAGTCAACACTGTCTTTAGACACACACACACACACACACACACACACACACACACACACACACACACACACACCCCACACACACCCACACACACTGTTCTCTGCCAGCCCACAGGAGGAAAAGCAAGGCATACAGAAGGATGCTCCTTCAGCCGAAAGCAGCACTAAAGGCACCATGAATCAACACGAGTGGGAAACTATCCCAATAAACAGATTTTGGGTGTGCACATGCATGCGCGTGCACACGTGCGCGCACACACACACACACAGGAATAAAGAAAAGAACAGCCTCTAATCAATAATCTAAGCTTTTACCTTAAAATAGAAAAAGCATAAGCTTCTGCACAGCAAAGGAAACAGTCAACAAAATAAACAGGCAACCCACAGAATGGGAGAAGATATTCGCAAATGACAGTACAAAGGTCTGATGTCTAAGATCTATAAAGAACTCCTCAAACTCAACACTCACAAAACCGATAATCACATCAAAAAATGGGCAGAAGACACGAACAGACACTTCTCCAAAGAAGACATACAAATGGCTAACAGACACTTGAAAAAATGTTCATTATCTTTAGTCATCAGGGAGATTCAAATCAAAACCACACTGAAATACCACCTTACACCAGTTAGAATGGCCAAAATCAACAGGACAGTAAACAACAAATGTTAGAGAGGGTGTGGAGAAAGGGGAACCCTCTTACACTGTTGGTGGGATTGCAAGCTGGTGCAGCCACTTTGGAAAACAGTGTGGAGATTCCTCAAGAAATTAAAAATAGGGCTACCCTATGACCCTGCCATCGCACTCCTGGGTATTTACCCCAAAGAAGCAGATGCATTGCAAAGAAGGGCCACACGTACCCCAATGTTCATAGCAGCAATGGCCATGTGGAAATGGCAATGTGGAAAGAAACAAGATGCCCTTCAACAGATGAATGGATAAAGAAGATATGGTACATATATACAATGGAGTATTATGCCTCCTTCAGAAAGGACAAATATCCAACTTTTGTATCAACATGGACAGGACTGGAAGAGATTATGCGGAGTGAAATAAGTCAAGCGAAGAGAGTCAATTATCTTATGGTCTCACTTACATGTGGAGCATAAGGAAAAACACGGAGGGCATTGTGAGAAGGAAGGGAAGGGTGAATGGGGGAAAATCAGAGGGGGCGATGAACCATGAGAGACTGGACTCTGAGCAACAAACTGAGGGTTTTGGAGGGGTGGGGGAAGGGGTTGGGCAAGCCTGGTGGTGGGTATTGAGGAGGGCATATATTGCATGGAGCACTGGATGTGGTGCATGAACGATTAATCTTGTAACTCTGAAAAATAAAACAAACATATTTGGGGAAAACTCATAAAAAGGCAAAACAAAAAAATAGAAAAAGTATAAAATAAAGCTAAATTAAACAGAAAGAAATAATAAAGAATAAAGAGATGACTGGTGATCAATGAAATAGCAAAGTAGTAGAATAAATAAAACTAAAAGGTGATGTTCTGAGAAGATCAGTACAGTTGATCTAACAAAACCAACTAGGAAAAAGAAACAAGACACAGATGACCACTATTAGGAATAAAAGAGAGGATATCACTACAGACTCGACAAGTCATTAAAAGGATAAAAAATACCACAGACAACTCTGCACATAACTTGCACGACTTAAACTGTACTTATTCTTTGAAAGCCACGGATTACCAAAATTCACCAGAGACAGATAACTGGAATTGTCTTACATCTATAAAGAAATTGAATTCTTTCCAAAAAAAAAACCCTTCAGGTCCAGATGGTTTCACTGGTGAATTCTACAAAACATTTAAAGAAATAACATCAGTTCTACACAATTTTGTTCAGAAAATAGAAGAGAACACTTCCTACCTAGTTTGTGAAGGATTCAGCATTACCCTGATAACAAAACCAGACATAGACATTACAAAAAAAGCACAGACCACAGCCCTCATGAATGTAGATGCAAAAATTCTCAAAATACCAGCAAATCAAATGCAGCAATATGTAAAAAGAATAATACACTATGACCAAGTGGGGTTTATCTCGGGAATATAGATTGGTCCAACATTCACAAATCAATGTAACCTCCCACATTAAATGACAGAAGAAGAAAAAAACAAATACTCATATCAACTGGTACAGTAAAAGCATATGACCACAAAAAAAGCATATGACAAAAATTAAAATCTATTCATGATTCAGTATCTTCTCAAACTAGAAATATTAGAAACTTGAATTTTATATAGACTAAATTACTGAGGAATCTATGAAAAAAA
>JAQQSY010003433.1:0-12969 GCA_028646535.1 Procyon lotor
TACTGTGAAATGTGTAAGCCTGACAATTCACAGACATGTACCCTGGGGCAAATAATACATTATATGTTAATAAAAATTTAAAAAAAAAAAAGAAGACATGGTCCATATATACAATGGAATGTTACTCAGCCATCAAAAAGGATGAATACTTCAACTTTTGCATCAACATGAATGGGACTGGAGGAGATTTTGCTGAGTGAAATAAGTCAAGCAGAGAAAGTCAATTATCATATGGATTCACTTACTTGTGGAACATAAGGAATAACATGGAGGACATTAGAAGGAAGGGAAAAAAGAAAGGGGGTGGGAATCAGAGGGGAAGATGAACCATGAGAGATTGTGGACTCTGAGAAACAAACTGAGGGTTTTAGAGGGGAGGGGACGGGGGGGATGGGTGAGCCTGGTGGTGGGTATTGAGGAGGGATTGTACTGCATGGAGCACTGGGTGTTATATATAAACAATAAATCATGGAACACCACATCAAAAACTAATGATGTACTGAATGGTGACTAACATAACATAATAAACAAACAAACAAATAATTAAAATACTTTTCTTCTTCTACAAAAAAAAAAGAGGCATGTCAAATATTTCTCTAATGGCTGATTAAACAGGATCCCACCAATCATCCACTGTCTAAAATTGGTACCTAAAATAATTTCACATTAGACTATTTTTTATAACAGAAAGCTTACTTTTCCAAACTAAAATGTATTGCATGTACATTTTTAAATTAGAGAACCCAGGGGCACCCGGGTGGCTCAGTCGGTTAAGTATCTGCCTTTGGCTCAGATCATGATCTCAGGGTCCTGGGATCAAGCCCCAAGTCAGGCTTCCTGCTCAGCTGGCTGTCTGCTTGTCCCTCTCCCCTGCCTCTCCCCCTGCTCATGCTTTCTGTCTCTGTCTCTCTCTCTCTCAAATAAATAAAATCTTTAGAAAGAAAGAGAAAGAAAGAGAGAAAGCAAAAGAAAGAAAGAAAAGCAAGAAGGAAAGAAAGAAAGCAAAGAACCCAGAATTATTTTTTCAAAAAAACTATATATATATACATATATATATGGAATATATGTATTCTTTTTAGCAAATTCATATTGGGGTATGTTTATTTGGTATTCAAATTTTTAGTGCAATAGATTAGGCTGTCATTAGTTCTCACGTATCTGAAACTTTGTTCCCACATTATTTTTTTAAGCTAAATTACTAGAAATAGAATTGTTAAGAGTATTCACAAAGTTAAAATATTTGAAACATACTGTCAAGTCATCGGCATAAACATAATGTTTGTACCACCTTACCCAATTTATAAAATACTGTTTCCCTCATCTTGGCTTCATAGATATTTTTCAGTTACATGAAATCTGTCTAAATAAATTATGACATAAACGTTTTAATGCTAGTATTTCTCTGTATTAAAAATCATATTCACACTTGGTTTGACTTATAGGTCCCTTATAAAAATTTATTGTAAATAAGTCCTCATGCATTGATTGACAGTGTTAGCTCTCCAAGAGCTTGACCACTGAATAGTCAAGATTCCATATTTTCAAACATATTTACAGAAAAAGCATATCGACCAAAAAATGTTATAGCTGCTAATAACCACCTTAAGTCATTGTGACCATTATTTAAGGAAACAATTATGTTTTGAAATAAAAATTTTAATCAAAACCACATGTGTGAATTTGCAAGTTATTCTTTCCCACTGTGTACACCATTGCCAACTGAGTTTTAGTTCTGACATATATTAGGAGATATATATATCTATATATCTCTCTCTATATATATATCACAAATCATAGTCACGCTCATACCAATTCAATGCTGAATTTTGATTCTCCAGGGACTTGGCTTTGTAGTTGGAGTCCATATTTGTGCTGAAGGTCATACGAGTTATGGGAACGAGTAATAAATATTAACTCAATTTCCTGGTCGCCCCTCTTGTACTAAAAACCTGTTGATAACTGGTCAGCAGAGAGGCACCTTGGCGCTCTAATATTTCAGGAAAGCATGGGCCCCGCTCACTCATCCCACACTCCCAGGCGCAAACCACTTTAAAGAGAACCAGATGTGGAGTGCGTGGCTGGGGGCCTGGGGCCGAGCCTGCAGGATTCTGGAGGCTCACTTCACGGGGTGCCTCGCAGCTTTAGAAGGGGCAATTAATTTCCTCGGCGGGCCCTGCAGAGCAGCGCAAAATGCGAGCTTTTCTTTCTGCAATACTGCGTCCACATGCTTCGTAAAATACGACTTTAATAAAACGCACGACAGCGTGCCAGCCGTGGTCAGCGAGTCCTCCCTGTGGTACCCAGGTCACTCGCACGCCACACTGGGAAGGCATGTGGCCCACGCTGGGGGGCGGTGTCACTTAGTGGGCTTGCTGAGAAGCGTGGCTGGCTGGGGAGCATGTGGTGTCCTCATTTACCCGCAGGCGCTCTGAGTTTTCCCAGAGTGCCAGGGTCGTTTCCTCAAAATGCAAATGAAGTCTCAGTCTGGAATGTGAGAAGAACCCCAGAGACGCACGGAGAGGCTAGATTAAAGCATCACGTGTGCATTATAGAAGCCTCACACTGATTAATTAACAGAAAAAGAAATAGAACCTAATAATTGAGGAACAAGTATGCTGTGAATCTGATGACACAGAGGGCATTCTTGTTTGGAAAAAAAAATAGGGAACTGTGCTCCTAACTGATTGGAGTTTTGAAAAAAAATTACCGGTATTCTTTTTTTATAATAATATTTTCCCATGTATTATGTCCCCTTCTTATTTCTAGTATATGTCAGGTTCTTGATAGGGAATCTATTATTTTTTTTTTTCTTCTAGCTTTGGTAGGGCTCTTGCTCTTTGCAGGAATAAATAAATATGGCTTCTTGCTTTTGAAGATGGTGTCCTTATCTACTTTTTATCTGCAGAGTCAGAGTCCCTGGAACACCTCTCTCTCACGCACACACATACACACTCCTTTATCTTAACATTGGCTTAGAAAGCACTAGGCATGTTGTCCACTATTATACAGTCTACAAGATAAATCAAGTAAGATTTTTAAAAATTATTGAATAACCTCACGCTAGTCAAGGTTATCAGTTTGGCTGTGAACTCTCAAGTCTGATAACCAAGAGATTTCAAGATGGTGCCCATGGATTTTCCAGACTCGACTCACATGGTGGATTGGGCACCTTCACGGCCCACACTTGTGGTTCTGCGGATGCTCCCTTCCCCGCCCCTGTGAGACAGTCCGGAAAGTCCTCATTCTTTCTACTGGAGCACTGATGTGAAGTTCACCCCTCTCAGGAACCCCAGACTTTCACCCCCAGGTCCACATCTCCTGGTGCCGAGGCATCTCACTCTTGACAAATCCGAAACTGAAATCATGACCTTCCCGTCGAATCCTTATCTGCTCCCTTAGCTGGATACACCATGGTCTGGCCCTGTCTCCCCCTGTCTCCAGGTCCATTTCTATTCCTTACTCAGCCATTCCACCCTGCCCATCTGGATAGTCTCAGAATAGGCCCCTGTATTCATGATGCCTGCATCTCTCTGTGGGGAACACCCGGTTACCTACCCACACTCACCACTAAGACGTCCCTGACTTCTCCTGGTGAGCTGACTGAGCTTCCAACTCCACACCTACCACACAGCATGCCTCTGTTTCCATATTTCTGTTACGCTCTGGAAAGCCCTGTCTGCAAGAACAAACCATGTCTTTTTTATCTTTATATTTCCATCACCAAATACAACACTATCACTTTGATGATCTGGAATCATCCTTGAAGTTTTTCTTGAATCTCTCCCTTCACTGGGCTCTAAGGGGCGAATATGAGACACTTAATATTCTCTTCATGGCTGCTTTATGTCCGAGTGTATTATATACATGTTAGTCAAGAGAACAACAATTTCACTCTTGTAAAGGTTAGTATTTGTCTTTGTCACTTATAAAATGACAAACTTAAATAGCCAGTATTACATCAAACCATTAATTTGCATAGGAAAGAGATGATAAGTAAGAGAATGCACCTTGTAAGATGTATTATAAAATGACTATATTATCAACTAGATTATTGATTCAAAATTTAATTATTACCTTTTTTTAAAGATTTTATTTCCTTATTTGACAGAGGGAGACAAAGCACAAGCAGGTAGAGCAGCAGGCAGACGCAGAGGGAGAAGAAGACTCCCTCCTGAGCAGGGAGCCCGATGTGGGACTCAATCCCAGGACCCTGGGATCACGATCTGAGCCGAAGGCAGATGCTTAACTGAGCTACCAACCACTCCAAATTATTACTTTTATTAATTAAAATGCTTTATAAATTATTTTTGTTTTGGGGATATTGTTACTGTCCTCACAGGAATTGTTTCAAAAATATTACTATTTTCAAATAGAGAAACAGAAACTACATATCATTTATTCATTCAGAAAGTATTTTGGGGGTTGCTGTTAAGGGTCAGGCCCTCTGCCAGACACTAGGAAACAGCAGTGAATGATTCAGATCCCGTCCTGCTGCCGGGATAGTGGGAAACTGGTTCGGAAAAAACAGGACATTGGAACACCAGGTAGTAGGATTAGTGGAAACAGACAAGAGAGGAGCATAAGCCGAAATGTAGGCAGTCAGAAAAGGAGTCTTAACAGGTGCAAATGACGTTAAGTTAAATCTTTGAAGTGTGACAGGATGAAAATCTGGTCCTTGAATAAAAAGAAGGGTAACTTCAGAGAAGTCAAAATCCCCAAAAGAGCTGGTCCAACCTACACGTCTTTTGGTGAGATATACAGTGCTTTAAGCAAGTTAAATCGGGGCGAATGTTCTAGAACAAATGAACTCACCTATGTGCCTCCCTGACAACACGTATCCTACAGGTGAGTGTTTTACACCACAGCTACTCTTATACTTTGAAGAAACTCAAGAAAAAATCATCTTAAAAAGCACCCTCTTTAATAGAATACTATTACCATTTACACTATTAGAGGCTAGAAGCAATAATAAATATTTTTGCATGCGTTATTTTACCAGCATGGTATAGCTCTATCTTGTCTTTTTTAAAAGGCCCTTATTTAAGATCATGCAGACGATTACCACGAGAATCAGGACTTGAACCTTGGCCTGTCTGACCCCAAAGCCAAGGCACACTAAATGCTCTATTCCCTCCTTCCAGTACATGGATACCTGTGACCGGCTCCCTCTGTTGAGTGCATGCCCAAGGATCAATACAGCGTAAAAACAAAGTCAAGATGTTCATATACACGTTTAACGTTTAAATAGGCTACTGAATCAAGGCCTAAAGTTTTTGATTTTTAACACTTAAAATTGGTTAACTCTGTTTGCATAATAGTTTCATCTCCAAGATGTTTGCAATGAATAACTCAAATCAGGAAAACATACCATCAAAGTGCAATTAGGTCAGAGAACGTTAGGTCTGTTAAAGATGACACAGTAAGAAATACATATTTGGTCTCTGCCCCCAGTTCCTGGCACAGAGCTTCTAAAATCCTTGTAATTTCCAGAGCAATAGGGATGGTAGGAATATCTTTGTTCTACCATTAGTCTTTGACCCCAGTTCCTGCCACAGAACTTCTAAACCTTTTGGAATCTTCCAGGTGATAGGAGCTTGTGAACAAATGAGGCAATTCTTGGTGGGCTCCAGGATGGGGTCTGGTCAACAGAAAGACCAAACCATGATGAGAAGCTTGGAACTTTGAGCCCCAATCCCGATCCCCTAGGGAGGGTAAAGGGGCTGGATATTGAATTAGTAATCATTCATGCCTCCATAGTGATACCTCCATAAATATCCCCAAACTACAGGGTTTGGAGAGCTTCTAGATTGGTGAACACATCCATGTGCTATGAGGGGGATGCACCCCAACTCCACAGAGACAGAAGCTTCTGTGCTTAGGACCCTGTCGGACTTCACCCCAGTGTCTCAAGATGCTCATCTGTATCTTTTGTAATATCCTTTATAATAAAGAGGAAAACAGAAGTCAATGTTTCCCTGAGTTTTGTGAGTCATTACAGCAAATTATCCAAGTTTAGGAGGAGGTCTGTGGGAACCCTGATTTACAGCCAGTTGGTCAGAATCATAGGTAATCACGTGGGACCTGCGATTGGTATCTCAAGAAAAGCAGTTTTATGGACTGAGCCCATAATCTGTGGGGTCTGGCATTAACCCCGGGTAGATTGTGTCCCAATTGAATTGAATTGAATTGTAATATGCCTAGCAGGTGTCACAGAGCATTTGAAAATCATTTGGTGTAGGGAAGAAAACCCCACACATTTGGTATCAGACATGGTGTGAGTGCATAGAAAAATAGTTTTCCATTTACTAAGCTGTGAAACAAAGAGGATTCAGGCTACTCGAGACCAAAGGAGAGGATGGTACCACAGGTAACTGTAGACCCAGGGACAAAAAGGGAAATGTTGTAAAGGAAGACTCCCTTTCACTTTGAACAAGATTCCACCTGTGGAATCCAAGGAAAGATTAAGTGATACATGCCCTCTGTGAATATTAATTTTAAAATTTAACATTTTAATATTGGCATTGGCCCAAGGTCTATACTCACTTTGATGTATTCTGGAAGTAATGCAAACTTGCAAACATTATGCAAACTTGCTGAAGTTTCATTTATCCCTTGGTAAACACTCAATGTCATAAAGGAGGAGACATTACTTCTTTCCAAGTTAGGGGCTAATCACAAAAATGAAATTCATCATTTCCTTTCCAGAATATAGTTCTCCTCCTAGCTATAAGCTGCTCATAGCAATCCACATTCGCAGTCACGTGGACACAAATTATGAGTGCTTCTTCTTACCCCCAACACCCACAAAGCTGCCAAGTCTGGCCGATGTAAGTCTCCAACATCTTTCCTTTCCTTGGCTCAGGACACCGTGACACCTCTGATTATGTCCCTGGGTGAGGAGAGACCATTTTTCTTCTGCCTTCTCTGGATTCCAGGAGGAATGGAAGTTGCTAACAGCTCGGGCTCTCTCTACCCCCTTTACTGCCTCTCCCTGGGCATGTGGAATGACTTCGATGATTGTGTCCCTTTGGGAAGAATACCCAGGCTAGAATGGTTCCATCCAGATCTTCTTTCTTAGGAAAGTGAGCTACTTCTTCAGAGAGCCTCTGAGGCTTGCTCCACTTCTGCTGGGAGCACCTGCCCTGCTCCTGCTCTGCTAATTCAAGTCCAACGTTGCCAATTAGCAGCCACCTGCTCCTCATATAAAGCTATATTCTCCAATGAAGCCATAATTTATGTCTACTCCCTCACAATGGCAAACAGAAAGACAAATATCCTTGTGTATATATAAAAAAAGAAAGGTATTTTTTAACCTCCAATATGCCTTCCCTGTTTAATTTATTTTTCTAATTTGCATAGAACCTGAGCATAAAAGTGGGATTTTACTTATTGGGTGTCCTCTCAAAGATCCCAAACCATCTTCCCTTCTCTGATGGAAAGTGTCCGTGTCCTTTAACAAGCTCAGAGGGACTCACATAGTGTTTAAGAATGCGTGCTTGCAGGTCAGTGGGACCAGGCCTGTCCTGAAGCTCAGCGGTTTTGGGCAAGGAGCTTGACCTCTCTAAGTCTCAGATTTTCGACTTTAAAATAAAATACTACTCACTGCACTGGAAAGCAGTGCCATGAAAGTTACACTGTGTTTAGCACACTTCCTAGTATAAAATAAACCCTCAGTAAATAATAGCTAATGAATTAAAAACCAACTTTTCAGTCTGATATGTATGACCTTCAGAAATAAACTTTCAACCTTTACCCCCAGCCTCTTCTTTTACTGTTCCTTCACCACGGTCATAGATAAATATATCAGTGTAGTCTTAGCTGAAGCTGTTATAACAAATTACTATAGACCACGTGGCTTACAAATATGAGAAATGTATTTCTCACAGTTCTGGAGGCTGGTAGTCCAAGATCAGGGTGCTAGTGTGGTCAAGGTTCTCTTTGGGTTTGCAGACAGCCATCTTTTGTTGTATCTTCATATGGTGGCAGGAGAGGGAGAGAGCTCTCTGAGGTCCCTTTGATAAGGGCATTAACGCATTTCATGAGGCCTGTACATATGACCTTATTTCCTCCCAATGACCCACCTCCAAATACCAACACATCACAGATAATGATTCTAACACATGAATTTGAGGAGGACACAAACATTCAGTCCACTGTGTATGTATATACACAAAGATGCATAATAAAATTATGAGACATCTATG
The DNA here is from genome assembly GCA_028646535.1 of Procyon lotor. Taxonomy (NCBI): domain Eukaryota; kingdom Metazoa; phylum Chordata; class Mammalia; order Carnivora; family Procyonidae; genus Procyon; species Procyon lotor. The sequence continues at coordinate 8,205 of JAQQSY010003433.1, forward strand.
AAAGTATCATAATTTTGTACGCAAAATTTTGTACACAGTAGAGATCAAAGGAGGGTAGGGCCCACATTCACCCAAGAAAAGAAGAGAACAGATGACGTGATAGCTAACTCTGTCTTGAGGATACATGGACATTCTTCACGTACTTGGGGACCGTCCAGCAAAAACCAGAATAAGCAGGCATAGGAACCCAAACATTGAGATATTTTAAGGATACAAGCAGTTAAATGTTCTCAAACTATATTATGTAAAAACATCTCCTGTGGAACTTGCTAGAAATGCAGGTTTCCAGGATATCCACCCAAAAATTCTGGCAGAGGAGGATAGGGACTGGACATTACTAGGTATCAGACAGAATTTACAGGCAACAATATGCACACGTTCTCGATGTACCATTCAATGAATTTTGGAAAATATAGATATCCCTGATAACCACCACTCGCTCAAGATCTAGAATATATCTATCACCCCAAAGAGTTCCCAGTGGTGCCTGTATTTTTAACAGCCACTCCATAAATGACTCTAGAACATAAAACAATAAAGTTTATAAAGAGAAAGAAGGCTAGAGGGGTAGTAGAGACCAGATCTTCATGGATGTATGTATTCAGATGAGGAGTTAGAAACCCCTCCATCAGAGTCCAATGAGGAGTTCTTTCCAGACATACCTCCAGCTGCCCTATCTTAGTATTCATGCTCATCATCTGCCTCAATCAGTCTTTCTCTTCTGCCCATCTCTGTCTATGGGTCAACACATGACCCACGCAGACATGGTTGTACCAATGACAAATTTTGACTGCAAAGGAAAATGGGGAGGGGCTATGAAGAGAAGTCTCACCCAAAAATACGGATATATGATCAAGCCCTGAATTATATGGAAAGATGCTCAACGTCAATAACAATAAGAGAAATACAAATTAAAACTATGAGATACCATTTCCCTCCTGATCGGTGGAATTATCCAAAGTTTAGAAGCCTGGCAACATAGGTTTTTGTGGCATATCTGTGAGGAGACAGGGATTCTGATGTTGCTGACAGGAACTCCAGGCAATACAACTCCTATTTGCTGGAATGTGCTATGTCTGGCTGATCGGAATTGTGTACATGAACACTTTGACCTCCCCATCCCCGTTGTGGGAATAGACCCCCAAAAATCCACTGCCCAAAATATGGAAAGAAATACGCACACAGATTTCCATTGTAGCATATATGTAATAATGGAAGACTGGGAACTTCTCAAATGTCCCTAAATAGGGGACAACAAGCTGTGACACAGTCACAGATAAAGTTCTATGTGTTGTAAAAAGGAATGGGAAATAACCTCTACAATATATTGTTCAATGGAAAAACAAGGTGAGCAAAAATGTTATACTATGAAATTATTTTTCTTTTTTTTTTTCTTTTTTTTTTTAAATATTTTATTTATTTATTTGACAGAGAGAGAGAGAGAGAGAGAGATCACAAGTAGGCAGAGAGGCAGGCAGAGAGAGAGGGAGAGGCAGGCTCCCCGCCGAGCAGAGAGCCCGATGCGGGGCTCGATCCCAGGACCCTGAGATCATGACCTGAGCCGAAGGCAGAGGCTTTAACCCACTGAGCCACCCAGGCGCCCCATGAAATTATTTTTCTAAAAAAAGGTGATAAAAAGATACATGCACACACATATTTTCTTATATTAACATAGTTGATAGATTATGCTTTCTTACAACAAACTCAAAATACATATACATATTTTTGTATTAGCAAAAAACATTTTAATATTAAATATACAATAATAAAAAGATAAAAAATTAGCAAGTTTTTACCTTTGGGGAGGTAGAGAAATAGGGGAAGGAAACAGGAAGGAAAAAAAGTAGACTTCTTTGAATATACTTTGCCTTCGCAGACTTGACTTTGGAATCATTTCATATTTTGTATAATTACAAATAATGAAAACAAATTATGTATCAACCTGGTGATATAATCACTCAGAGATTAATTTCATTATTTGACTATTCATACCCCACAAAATATTTCTGAAGATTGATTAAAAAAAAGTCTTAACATGTTTTCCGAAAACATTGTTGGTGGCAGTGTTTATATTGTAATTTTGAGACTATTGTGGGTGCCTCTTTGGATAAAACAGATGAGAAATTATGTCGGTTTCCTTGGTAAATGATATTTTCAGTATATGTGCACACTCGCATATTGATAGAGGTTAAGAAAACTGTTTGTGGTTCTGAATGTGAATTGGCAGCATCAGTATGAACTCATGACATATCTTAAATCTTAAAAGCACTTCCTAGCTCAGTTCACTGGAAAGGTCTAGAAAACCATGACCAACCCAGTAGCAAAGAGAACCCTTATTCCTCGATTTCAGTCTCTAAATAAGGAACCAGGGCTCCTTGGATAAACACCTGATTAAGAATAACAAAACCTAAGTCACGCACATGTGTGCCCAAGTGCACACAGACACAGTATCAGGAAGAAAACAGGGACATAACTACAGGCCTAAGAAATATTTATAAAATACCACGTGAGGGGGTGCCTGGGTGGCTCAGTGGGTTAAAGCCTCTGCCTTCGGCTCAGGTCATGATCTCAGGGTCCTAGGATCGAGCCCCACATCAGGCTCTCTGCTCAGCGGGGAGCCTGCTTCCCCTCCTCTCTCTCTCTCTCTCTCGCTCTCCCTCTCTCTCTCTGCCTACTTGTGATCTGTCTCGGTCAAATAAATAAAAAATATCTTAAAAAAATAAAATAAATCAATTATAATTTACCAAAAGTGACTCTAATTTAAGGGAAAAAAAACCCTTAAAGAGATTAAAAATACATTTTGTGTAGTCAAAAACCAGATATTTAATTCAAAAAATAAGGGTACACCTTAAAATATAGATTGTTACCCTACACACGGTAAGATCTCGAGTGATTGCTCGTCTTCGGGACCTAGAACTCTCTCCTAGTCCTGCTGGTCTTCCCTTCACATTGCTCCTTACCAGGGAGTCTGGTCCCCACCGAGCCTGGAGAAGGCGACTCCCCTACTGTGTTTTTCAACCGTGGTGGGACCCTAGCTCTGTTCCTCTCTTGTCTAAACCTGTTAACTCATTTTTCAAAAGCAGACAGCGACCTATCGTGAAGGTTACGGATGGGGTTTTCCGTAAAGCAGCCAGTATTCTTTCCTGGCACAAAGTCGACACAAACCACACCGTAGTTCATTTCATTTTTCCAAGGGGCTTCAGAGGGGCATGGCAGAACATTTAGCAAAGTCCCTGCTCCCCATTCTAAAGCGGCATCCACAATTGCCCTCAGCTTTTGCCCTATAAAGAGGAAAATCTGGGTGGGAGGCAATGATAAGAAAGCCTCACCTGCATCAGAAACAATTTGACCCCATCACAACGTCAGCAAAAACGAAAGGCCAGCCTGCCGCAGGCCCTCTCGCCGGAGCCCCAGACGATCCAAATGCAGTAACCAAGCCTTCAAAAAAAAAAAAAAAAAAAAATGACAGCGTGCCACCTCGCTATGATTGCCTCTGAGAAAAACATCCCTTTCATGATAATCTTATTAGGGGAAGAGAGAGGGGTTTTTGTGTCTTCTTTGTGAAGAGCAATTTATTTTTATGGATAGTAAAAAGGAAATAAATTCTCCTGAAATGGCTCCTTGGTGGATCGGGGTCCACGCAGCTCATTCTGTGTTTATAGATAAGCAAAAGGTCAATTGAATGTTACGTGTTTTATGGGCGGTTTGCTAAACACGCGCGGCACAGCGCCGTGGGGGAGGGAGCCGGCTGGCTAAGTCAACCTTTCTTCTCCGTTCCTTTAGAGACGGGCTGGAAGGGAGATTTCGGGGCCAGGGGCCCTCCGAGAAATACCTAGCAATCACCTGTCAGGAAGCATTTGTTTGGCTGGGGGATTTGATACTCCATAGGCGATTCGAATGTGTTGTTTTTGTCATTGTGGAAAATATACAGATAATTTTTCAGGCACCTGTTTGACAGGTTCCAAAGAAGTGGCCTAGGTGTCCCTGATTAACGACTTCTTCCTGTGTTCCTGAGGTCACTGTGACATTTCATTAAAATAGAAAAGCAGAGACCCTGTTTGGAGATAGTGGGGAGAGGCCGGGCCCAGATCCCGTTCTGGGAGAGGTGGAGGGTCCTCGGAGTCAATTCCTCTCTAGACACACGGGGTGAAATCAGTCAGCTCTCCCTCGGGAGTGACTTTGCTTTATTTCCTTACCACTTTTCTCATTTATTCGGCAAGTATTTACTTAGTAGACACCATGCTCTAAAAATCTATACTGCAGACCCAGAGAGGACCCTGCCCTTAAAATGTTTGATTTCTAATAGAGACAGGAAGGAAGCTGAATTCCAAAGGTTTTAGGTGCCTTCTGTAAGTCCCCTCCCTAGCTATGGAAAGTCTAATTAAAAAAGCAAGACTAAAACTAAAACTTGGTGAGCACTTATTATGGTCCAGATAATATATTAGGCATTCGCACAAGATTTTTCTCACTTTATTCGCGTGAAGACGCTTATCTCCATTTGGGGGGCTAAGAACACTGAGGCTCACAGAGGTCTTGGCAGTGAGGAGAGTGGGGGGGAGGGGCAGTGGGTGGGAACTGGGTCAGAGGGGGTAGCAGGTGGGCAGGCAAAGAAAGAGCTTCTCCGAGGAAGTGGTGTTGGACTGAGTACTGAAAGGAACAGGATATAAAAGCAAATATTAGGCAGACTGAAGACAAGGCAAAGCCAGGCTGCTCCAGGCAGACAGCAGTGACCCTCTCTGCGCCCCGCCTGTGTTCTTTTTAATGG
>JAQQSY010003434.1:0-12968 GCA_028646535.1 Procyon lotor
GGCATTTGGATTTCCTCCTGTACTTCGTGTGAGGACCATCCAGCCCCCGGATCTCTCCTGAGTGTGAGACGCATGGAGAAGTTGAAAGAAGACACTGATATGGTCCACGTGAGCTAGGGACGGAGACTTCAGGTCTTACGTCAAATCTTCATTCTGTCTGCCTGTGCTGTGTGACCCCCAGGCCAGACCCTTCCCTCTCTGGTCCTCAGAGCATCCCTCCAGCAGCCAAACCAAGGCCATCTCTCTGCCCAGCAAGACCCCTCTCCCTTGTAGGCCTCCCAGAGAAGGTGAGGAAGAACAGGATGGTCACTGTGTAGAGGAAACATCCCACATCCCTCGCTGGTTTGGGGATGTAGCACCAGGGAAGTGATAGGCATCAGAGGCAGGGCAGTGGTGAGGAGGAGGAATAGGACAGGCTGCGGCCGGACCCTGCTATGCAGCTCTGGCCTGTACAGAGGTTGCTTTTCATGTCTTCTTCCCCTGCTAATTTGGCTTGTTTTGCAAACATGGGTCAAACAATCTCCCCCCAGAAGCAGCAGGGGCAGAAGGAAATGTTATTAAAAGCGAGTCCGTTAGTGGGCATGGTGTGTGGACGGAGTCTTTGGGAGTTTTGGCTGCCAAATAAAGACTTTATTGTTGTCATTCCTCCTTTCCCAAGCTCCCTCCCTCCCTGCTTTCCTCCCTCCTCCCTCCCTCCCTCCCTCCCATCCCTCCTCCTGCCCCTCCCTCCCTCCAATCTGCCCGTCCCTCCCCCTAACCTAACCTCCCCACCCCACTAGGATCTGGTAGAAGAAAAGTCAGGCAAACACGAGCACGAGCACGCAGGCACCACTGGGAGATCAGAACTTCTAGCTGGCTCTCTGCTGCCACAGCTCCACCGAAGGGTGGGGGAGGAAGAGGGGGAGCCCGGCCGGGGGTCTAAACCCACAGCTGAGAGGAGAGGCAGGTGCGTGCAGGTAAGCCCAGGGGGAAGATGGGGGGAAGACCCCTTCCTCCAGCAGGTTTCCTCCTACTTTGTCCCACTGACCTTGTTGATCTGGTCTCCATCTCCCCCCCCTTCCTTCCTTCCTTCCTTCCTTCCTTCCTTCCTTCCTTCCTTCCTTCCTTCCTTCCTTCCTTCCTCCCTCCCTCCCTCCCTCCCTCCCTCCCTCCCACCTTCTCTCCTTTTGATGTAGGAAAGACACCTTTCAGATGAGCTCCAATGAGGCTTCCACATTTCTTCTGTGCCCTCCTCCTCTACCTTCTCTCCCTCATTCTGTGCCCATGTATTTGCTCAATGCAGAAGTTCAACTTTCTTGGTTCAGAGGTTTGCTGCAGCACAGGGAGCTACGCTGAGCACAGTATTCCTACACAGCAGGTGTTTCTATGGAAACCTGAGTCTAGAATGCATTTCTTTGCACCTTTCACATATCGTCACACACCAACACAGGGGCACACACATGTCACAGGGAGGCTGCGTTTTCACTGCACACGCACACATAAATACACACACACACACACACTCGCATGCACGCGATAGGAAGGTGTCCTCTCCGTTCACCACCACTCTCGGCATCCCACATACTGAGCCAGAGCGCAGAGACCAGCTGCCCGCAGACACACACACACACACACACACACACACACTCTCTCTCTCTCCAGCTCATCTCTCACACTCTCACATGCTTCCCCAGCTGGAAGAGCAGAGAAAAAGTGCGTGTTCCCACTGAGATGGCAGAGCCAAAAGAAAATCGCGTGTCCCGAGCTGAGGCCGAGAGGGAAGAGATGAACCAGAGCAGCCGCTGGAAGGGGTTTTTCGTTCTTTAGGACTTAATTGGGTAGGAGGGAGACAAAAGTGCCTTTCCAACCCACACGGTACCTTCCCAGTAGCTCTGCTTTTCCCTCTCTGGTCCAAACCACTTGGCTTTTGGAAGGAAAGGGAAGAAAGCAACCCGGCTTCCAGGACTTGGAGGTCCAAATTCTCAGCTCCGGGGCAGCTCATTTGTTTTCCCTGCAGGCAGCCAGAAGAGACTTCTCTTTAAAGCAATTTCAAAATCATCCCGGGTTGGCAAGGGAGCCTGTGGTGGAGGGCAAAAAAGACAGTAATTCCTTAATCAGTCAGGGAGGAGCAAGCTAAAGTGGGTCATTGAATGGGACTCCTTTCCAAGTAGCCCCTCCCTACCCACCGCCACAGCAGAGAGAGCGGGGTCCCAGGGCAGGTCCGGTGGGCAGATCAGGGCGGCCAAATGTGGTTGATCTTCAAAACCACCTGGGGGCGCAGTGGGGGCAGGGGAGCTTGCTAAAAATATAGATGCCTGGCCCTGTCACTCTGGGGCTTCCAGACGGAGCCCAGGAATCTACTGTTTAATACTTGAGGGGTTCCTGATGGTCCGTCCGGGTTCGAGAACCTAAATCGGGGCCTGAGAGAGACCCATGCTGGGAATCAAGAGCCCAGGACTCAGGGCAGTGTCAGGTGGGCAGAAGAGCTGTGTGATTTCCTGGACAAGAACCGTCAGGTCGAGGACCTCCAGAGTGTCCCAGAAGGGCCACCCCATCTGGAAGGAATAAGAAAGATCTGCTGTGGGCTCTCCCCACCTCTTCCCTATAAGCACCAGCAACCACATCATAGGGAACACCCCAGAAAGGTCCCCCAAGATAGCTCCAGAGAGGGTATGTTTCTTCTCACTTGCTAATGCACCTGCCCTGGGCACTGGACTGGGCCTTTCTCCATCCCTTCTAGATCCCCTGTCCCCCTGCCCAACAGTTGTCTGTCCTGCTGGCTCAGAGAGGACAGGCTGAACACCAAGCTCTGCACTCCTCCTCCCCCCTCCCCTGGGTGGGCTGTCCCATTTCCTGGGCAGGTGACAGAAGCATGTCAAGGCTGGAAGGGGCAAAAAAGCCAGGTGCCAAAGGTTGGCATCGCAGGGGGCTCCAGAGCCAGCTAAGGAGGTGAGACCGAGCCTTCCCCGGCCAGCATCCCCTCACCTGCTACAGGGTTAGTGAGTTGAAAAGACAAAGTGAGCCTACCCCCGCAGGTGACTGGGGGCCCCTGTGATCTCTCCAACCAGTTGGTTCTAAGACCCCAGTGTGGTGTCACAGGCCCCAAAGGGAGGACGCTGCTCTGTGTGGAAGAGCAGGGGGAAATCCAGGAGCCAGGACCCACCCGTCTCTGCCTTTGGGTGGAGGGCAGGGCCACTGTCTGGCCGAGCCAGAGGGAAAGAGACCCATTACTCTGAAAATATGTCCACAACAGCTTAATGTTCACTGAGTACTCACTTGAAACACATTTACTCATTTAACCCTCAAAACAAGCTGGTAGGAAGCTGTTACTACGCCCACTTCTCAGATGAGATCACTGGAGCCCAGCAGAAGTAGGAGGTCTGCCCCAGCATTTCTAGCTAAGCAGCTGGAGACATGCAGGGCTGGGACCCAGATGGATGAGTGCTAACGGCATCAGACCGATTCTTCGAGGCTTTCTTCGGGGGTGGGAGATACTGGGGGATGGAGGCAGGACGAGGGGTACCGGGAGGCACCAGGCTCTGAGGACAGCCCTGTCACCTGACTTTGTTCCTAGTCCCTCAGAATGGAAAACATGCTCTTCTGGACTAGTAGCCTCAGGCCAAAAAAACTTCATTCTGTTTACACTTTGCCTTGCGGCAGACGCTGAGGAGACAGATGGTCTTTCCATAATAGTGTTATATTTATTTTTAGTATTTCTTGATCCGCGGTTCATTTTAAAGTCGCTTATCGCACTTGTTTCTGACAACAACTGGACGAGGAATATGGGAATAGGAAAATGCGTTATCCCCATCTTACAGGTAAGGAAACTGAGGCTGAAGACCTGGTCACGTAACTAGGTAGTGGAAGACGGGCCAAGAACCCTCCCCCCAGGTCTGGTATCTCCACTGTCCCCGTCAGGCTCACCCTTAAACTGACTCACCCCTCAGGAAAGGGGCCTTTGCATCAATAGTGTTGAATTCATCATTGCCTCCGTATCAGCCTGTTCCTTCCCTGAGGACCACATGAGCCCCATTTGGAGCAGCTCAAGCAGCCTGGAGGGGGAGGTAGCTCACTCCTCTGCTGACGACCACCTGATTCTCCTGGCTTCCAGCCTCCTTCTGGGCTTCTGGAAAAGAAAGGGAGCAGGACAGCTTTCAGAAGTCTGGGTGTAGAACAGAAAGCAGGGAACAAAGGAAGAGGGTCCCCCCAATGTCCATGGGCGTGGCTCTGGGACCAGGGACAGCCCTATTTTCCACAGCCAGGTGACTGGCTGAGTTAAGCCCTGGAGGCTTAGGGGTGACCAACTAGGCAGGACATCCGGCAAGAGCAAGGCTGCTAGTGACTACAGCTGACCCTTGGCAAAGCACAACGGTTGGGGTGCCAACCCGCACGACACAGTTGAAAATCTGCATGTAACTGTAAATTCCCCCAAACTTAACTACTATAGTCAACCAGTGACCAGAAGCTTCACCAATAACATCCAGAGTGGATTAACACATATTTCATATGCTACACATATTACACACAGCATTCTTAAGATAAGCTAGAGAAAAGAAATGCGAATTAAAAAATCATAAGGATGAGAAAACACATTTATAGGGTTGTACGTATATTTATCGAAAAACGTCTGCCTATAGGTGGACCCACGATGTTCAGACCCGTGTTGTTCAAGGGTCAAGTGTAGTGTGGAGTAATCCTTCTTCGACCTGGGGAGACACACCCAACCTTACTCCCAGCCCAGCCCCAATCCCAGACTCTCCACGCAAAGCCAATCACCCTTAAACTTGCCCATACTGACTTGACAAACCTACGTGAACTTCAACCCAGCCCTGCCCTGAGCCTCAGCGTTGCACTGATCCTGGGTGTTTGAGCCTCAAATGATTGAATTCACGAGCCAGGCAGGGATGAGGGCTAGCTCGCTTTAAAAATCAGTCTCCCTAGAGAACCGGTTCTTTTATAAATAAATAGGTGAATAAACGAACAGTTGGTTCATTGAACCATTGGTTCAATCTCCAGCCATTGGTGGAGATTTTCTGCTCTACAATGTGCCTTCATGTGTGTGATCTCATTTCGTCCTCGCACAAATGAAGAGCCTGGGGAGGAGGGTCAGAGCCAGGATGCAAGCCCAGATCTCCAATACTTGGAACTGAAATTCCAACTGAGAATTCTTGCAGGAAATGTTCCGAAGCGAGAGAGTGGATGCTGGGTTGGGCTTTGCCTTCGTGAAGCAGCGGCTCAGAGGCACAGAACTGTGGGTGCTGGTGCCTGCGAGTCCGATGACGGAGCAGGGAGCCCCGCCCAGCAGAAAGCTGGGGCCGGGGAGGCGTGCCTGTGAAAGCAGACGAAATTAAAAGTTGCACACGCTCCTGACCTGCCCTAAGGGAGTTTATGACTGGACGGAAGTCTCTGGAAGGCAAGAGAACGAAGTGTGACTTCGGGCTTTGTCGAGGGGGGCAGGTTATGACCCCCCTCTGGGAGTCCAGGGGCCTCCACCCTGTCACACAGATTCTGCTTTCGGGGACTTAGGACCGCACGGGGCAAGGGCTGCGGTCAGGATCTCCCCTCTGGACACTCCTGCAGGAAGAGGCATTGCCCAGTGTAAAAAGATTTAGAAAAGAGCTCTATTTTCTTAAGAGAGAAGTATGTGTGCGTGCGCGCGTGTGCGCGCGCGTGCGCACACACGCACACACACACACACACACACACACACGCATACCCCGAGCAGTGAGTGGTTGAGCCCTGGGGCTTAGAAGGGAGCTGGACAGATGCAGTGTTTCCCTGTGGAAGAGGCACAGGGAACTTTTCCTCCAAAACCTCCTCGTGGCTCTGAGAGGAGCTTGGCCAACCTCAGAGGTTTGGAATGTAAAAGGATCAGAAGGCGGGTTGGGATTTGGGGCTTGATAGGGGTGGGAAGTGATAAGAGAAGTTCCCAAAGGGTCTGGGGCAGGAGCTGGGGATAGGAGGAGCACCGTCCCTTCTGACGAGGAGCCCCAGGGCCGTCCAGGCCCCGAGCCCCTCAGGGACAGCCTTGAGCAAAGGCCAGCTGCCCAGTCACGGAGCCCCACGGAGCGGCCTTTGCTGGACTTTCTGGACAAGTTTTATTTGCTTAACTCAAGGCCCAATACCTGGTAGATGCTTTGGGTGACAAAGGCAAGGCAGGGAAATGGGGGGCCTGCAGCCAGGGCTGGGGGCCTCCCTGAGGCAGAGCTTCACATCCTCAGGGATCTCTGGCTTATTTCTGGCTCCCAGGTAATTGGAAAATAAAGAAATGCCCAAACAGATAGGGCCACAAAAATTGGGGCTTTTAGAAGTGTTTGTGTTCAGCATACTGATGCTTTAACCACCCCCCTTAAAATGTATATGACTGTGCTATTTTCAAGAAAATTACAGGACTCATGAAATATTAATTCATAGTTCACCAATCCTAAGTGGTGAACTCAAGTTTATAATGAATGTCTGCTCTTTTCAGGCCTTGTGGGACTGTGGGACCCTCAGCTGGAGGTAAAGCCAAGAATCCAACTGTATGGTTCTTCGTGATAGAAGGCCCAGGGAAATGGCCCTCGTGGACCCCCTTGGAGAGGCCCGTCTGGGGAGGGACCCCCTTGGAGGGAGATGGAGAAGTAACAGGCTGCAGAGCAATCCCTTCCCTCCTTCCCCCCTCCCTCCCTCCTCCCTCCCTCATTCCCCCCTCCTTCTCTATCTCCCTCCCTCCCTTTCTCTCTCCCTTCCTCCCTCTCTCCCTCCATTCTCAGAGTACTGTGTAAGGACACACATACACACAGAGGACATGTGAACATGAACTTGCTTATGGGTGCGGTGCGGGGAGGTGTGTGTGTGCAGGAGAGAGAGCAAGCAGGCTAGGCATGGAGGGCATGTGTGAAAGGCGCGGGGAGACACCTTTGGGGTGTCTCTGTCCTCTCTCACCTTCAGTGCCTCCTGAGCACCTGGCCCGGGACTAAGCCCCTGGTGAGCGGTTTCTATCATCTTCCTCTGAGCAAAGCTGGCAAGAAGCATCCAAGGGAGGACTGTAAGCTGATGTGGGCTCAAAGGAGAGCCAGCGAGAGGCCTGGCTCAGGGGCACGATGCCAGGGTCCAGACGCAGCTGGGGACTCACGGCTGAGGCCCACCCCAGGTCAGAGAATCCCAGGAAGCCTGTTAACCACCCCCCAACCCCCCAGCGCCAGGCTGGCCCGGCCCCCAGCAGGGGAGGGGCAGACACCACCTGGTGAGGCAGCAGCAAGGAGGGCCAGGGAAGCAGTGTGGGAACAGAGAGACGCTGGCTGGCTGCAGCCCAGAGGGGCACATCATGGGGCTGAGGGCCCCCCGGAGAAGAGGGTGCGGGACAGCCAGGGGAGGAAGCCGGGGGAGCGGCCACTTGGTCAGCAGCCCCGATGCTCCCGCTGCTCCTCCAGCTTAATTCAGCTCAGCCCACATGATCTTCTCTGAAGGCTCATCAGAGCCCCTGGGGAGCACGGCCCCAAAATAGCCCTCGGTGACCTTTTCCCCTATGTCACAGGGCCCGGCAGGAAATTCTTCCTCATATCCAGGCTCAACACCACCAGCTCCAGTGGCTATGGGGGCGGCGAGACGGAGTCAGAAGAAATGAAAGTGATTTCCCCATAGCTTTTGATCCCTGCCCTGTTTATTTTCACAGGAGCCTCCACATCTGGGGAGAAATTCTTGGTGTGCCTCTGGCTGGCAAAGAGCAGCGGTCCCTGAGCTGAGCACCAGGGGGAGGAGCAAACTGGGGCAGACCCAAGACGGGAGCGTGTCTACAGTACTCTCCTTCCTTTCCAGGACCCCCGCAAGCCCTGCTCTGGAAGGGTTTTTGTCCCCCGTTTGCTGTTCAATAGCTTCCTGGCCTGGGCAAGCTGCTTCCTCCCTCCAGGACCCCCCAGTTCTGTAAACAGTAAAATCTGGGCTTGAAGGGTGGATTTCAAACCCTTTTCAGCAATGCGGCACTTCTTTCAAATACATGCTTTGGCCACACCTCTCTATACAGCAGATTTAGAAACACAGAGCTGCTCAGGTTGGCACAGGGGCGAGCCGGGGATGTCCCAGGGCCACCCACAGGTTCTCCCTCCCTCGGGGGACTCCACGGAACTAGGGGCACAGTCTGCAAACCACCGAATTGTGGGATCTCTAAGGACCCTTCAAGATGGACTTCTTAGAACCCTATGGCTCGTGTCTCCTAACATCCCCTTCTAGGAACAGGGACGATTTGCTCATGCTGTAAGTGGGGAGACCGAGCACTTGAGAGGCCAAGGGTCTTCCCCAGCAAGCCCCAGGGCTTCTGATTCACAGCCGACATGCTTTCTGCCAGGATGGCTCACCCTCGCCAGAGCCGGATAGGTCTGTGGCCCGGGGTCCTTGTTATTTTCTTACCTGCCGGGTACAGCCAGACGAAGAGGTGCTTCGACAGGTCTCTCCCACGGCCCCCATGGAGCCCATCCTGGCCAAGCCTCGTGCCAAGACAGGACCTCTAATTCCAGAGGTCCAGAAGGCTAACGACTTCCTGTGTCTCCTCCCCGCAGGTGCGTCACCTGGACCATGAGGTCGTCCCTCTGCTGGCTCCTCCCACTTCTCCTCATCCTGGCCTCGGTGGCCCAAGGCCAGCTGACAAGACGACCGAGACCCAGGCCCAGGCCCAGGCCCAGACCCAGGCCCACACCCAGCTTTGCTCAGCCCCATGAGCCATTGGAGCCTACAGACCTGCCCCCTCCTCTCCCACCGGGCCCTCCCTCTATCTTCCCCGACTGCCCCCGGGAATGCTACTGCCCCCCGGATTTCCCGTCCGCCCTCTACTGTGACAGCCGCAACCTCCGGAAGGTCCCTGTCATCCCGCCCCGCATCCATTACCTCTACCTGCAGAACAACTTCATAACGGAGCTCCCGGTGGAGTCCTTCCAGAACGCCACCGGCCTGAGGTGGATCAACCTGGATAACAACCGAATTCGCAAGATAGACCAGAAGGTGCTGGAGAAACTGCCCAGCCTGGTATTCCTCTACATGGAGAAGAACCAGCTCGAGGAGGTGCCCTCGGCCCTGCCCCGGAACCTGGAGCAGCTGAGGCTGAGCCAGAACCAGATCTCCCGAATCCCGCCGGGCGTCTTCAGCGAGCTGCACAGCCTGCTGCTCCTGGACCTCCAGCACAACAAGTTAAGCGACGGCGTCTTCAAGCCCGACACCTTCCAGGGCCTCAAGAACCTCATGCAGCTCAACCTGGCCCACAACATCCTGCGGAAAATGCCCCCCAAGGTGCCCACGGCCATCCACCAGCTCTACCTGGACAGCAACAGGATCGAGACCATCCCGAACGGCTACTTCAAGGGTTTCCCCAACCTCGCCTTCATTCGCCTAAACTACAACAGGCTGTCGGACCGGGGGCTCCCCAAGAACTCCTTCAACATCTCCAACCTGCTCGTGCTCCATCTGTCCCACAACAAGATCAGCAGCGTGCCCGCCATCAATAACAAGCTGGAGCACCTGTACCTCAACAACAACAGCATAGAGAGTGAGTGGGGGCGGGGCCACGGCCATGGCCAGGGAAGTGGAGGCTCTTACTGCCTCAGTCCTTTCTAGGAGCTTAGGGAGAGGGGGAGGGGGGCGGGCAGAGCAAAAAAGCACCCAGTTTGGCACTGAACTTCAAATCTTGACCTTGCCACTTACCGTCTGTGTGACCTTGAACAGATATTTCGCCTCTCTGGGAAGTTTTTTCACCAGTAAAACAAGAATGGGAACAATACCTTTGGTCACAAAGTTGATAGGAAGATTTAATAGGTTAATATGGATAAAACATCCAGAATACCATGCTTGGCGGGTAACCGCTTTTCCTCCCCATCCCTTCTCGCTAGCCCCAGCTTCACTGGCCTCCAGATCTACCGGTAGGGCAGACATGGAAGATAGTCTCGAACATTCTCATGAAAGCAGAACGGTGCTATGTTCTGAATGTCACTACTCTGAAATGTCCTGGGCCTGTCCCCTGCACCAGCCGGCAGCTGTGAGAGGAAGGCTGAGCCTAGGGTTTGAAGAATCTCTAAAGAGATGTACACAGCAAAGCAGCTACGTACTTGGGGGTAGGCAGCTGGTAAAGACACAGCAGCCAGTGCGCAGTCGCTTTCTGAATCTAGCTGGAAGGCTGGACTATTTAATCACGTAAGATAGCACATCTTGGGCAGAATTTGCCCAAGCTATATATATATATGTGTGTGTGTGTGTGTGTGTGTGTGTGTGTGTGTGTGTGTGTGTGGTCCTGAGCTTGGGGTAAAAATTGTAGCCCAGAAGAAGCGGCTGGAAGTCCCAGTTTTGCTTTGATCGACAATGTCAGCTCTGAGCAGAGCATCGACAAAATTCTTTAAAAGCAAGAGAGAATATTATCTGGTCCTTGAACAAAACCAGGCTCCATCCACACCAGGAATGTGGCAGCTGTAGGGTTGAAGGGGACCAGGGGAAAGCGCAGCACCCCTAAGATAATATTAGGAATCCTTCGCTTCCAAGCCAAAGAAGGAGAGGGAGATTGCTGAATTTCTAGAATCTTGAAACAAGTGGATGGAAGAACAGGCTCATTCATTCATCTGGGATAATTACAGGAAGTAGGGGAGGGCTTTTTTAAAAGCTTGCAAAAAACAAATTCAGGAAAAGGGGAAACTTTAATTTTATCCTGCAGGCCATGAACTGATAGAACGTGTTACCCCAAAAGCTAGACAGGCTGAAAATCCAGGCAGAATGGCCAGCAGTCTCTATCAGGGTGCAGAAGGGCAGGCTGCTGGGGGTTATCCAGCCTTTCGAGGCAGAAGTCAGAAAAATCACACCCCCTCCTCCTGTCTCCCCTGTGCCCAGCCTATCTCCAGAGTCACAGAGGGACAGAGAGGGCGGAGCCCAGTCCTAGGTCAGTGTGATAGCCATGTTCTCAGCAATGATCTTGATGCTGCCTCCTGCCCTGTCCTTGACCATCTGTACAGGGCCTTTGCCAACATCCTCTCATCTGGGGTCAGAGGCAGGTACGGCTCTCACTTCACAGATTTGGGAACTAGGTATCAGGGCGGTAGGTCATAGTCCAAAGTCACAGCGGTCATGAGAAGAAAATCCACTGATTTTCTGCTACCCCAATGATGAAGAGAGAGGAAGAAGACCAAGAAGAAGAAGAACAATGTCACTAACAATGCTGACCCCACAGATGATGAAAGAGGCAAGATTTAGGGGGAATAAGGAACTCATTCAGAAGATGACAAATCCGCCGTCATCTCCCCAGAGGCGACGGAGACAGCGGAATCTTGTTTTCTATTTGAAAGCCTACCACGCGTGTGGCTATGCCTTACCTGTCCAGTGTATCTCCCTAGGACATCTCACTGTGCCAGTTCCTACTCCTGGATCTGCCGTGAGTTTCCTGCCTCTACAGCTTCCTTCAAACCAGAGGTCACTCCGGCAGAACACCATCCCCCACGTCTCCACCTGCTGTGGTTCCACCCATCTCTGAAGGCCCAGCCCGGGCTGACTTCCTCCAGTCCTCCAGGACTCCACTGGGTGACTTTCCAATAACAATGGTTGAGTGGTTCAGACTTAATCGATCGCACAGACAAGTAAAGTAAGCCTGGGGGCAGGTAGAGTTGACCCACCGTGGGTCTCACATTCCCAAGGTCAGCCAATTCCAGAGAGCACTCCGGCTCTTATCCTCAGTGGCCCACCCCCTTCTCTTTCCTCATTTTTTGCCTCCATTTTTTGTCCCGACCCCCTACCCACCTGCCTGCTGACCTCTCCCTTCTTTCTCCACAGAGATCAACGGGACCCAGATTTGCCCCAACAATCTAGTCGCCTTCCATGACTTCTCCTCGGATCTGGAGAACGTGCCGCACCTCCGCTACCTGCGGCTGGACGGGAACCACCTGAAGCCGCCCATCCCACTGGACCTCATGATGTGCTTCCGTCTGCTGCAGTCTGTGGTCATTTAGGCCTTACTCTGCCCCCCCGGATCGCCTCTGACCGCACTTGAACGCCGGTGGCCCGGGTGCCTGTGCCCACCGTTCGTGTCCTCTATCTTCCTTTCTCACTTCCCAGCTTTGCTTTTCCTCTCCCACCTTCCCGAGGCAGGGACTAGCCACGTACTCTGCTGCTCCTGGGGCTTTTAGGGCAAGACTTCTAGGGGCTTGGTTTGGCTCACCCAGCTCAAAGACACCCACTGCACACCCGCACGTCTGGCCCCAGAAGCACAGACTGTGCCCAAAGACATCCTCTTCTCTCCTCCTCCTCTACCCTGCCACTCCCGGGTAAGTCAGGGCCACAGGCTGACATCCAGAAGTTGGTCCCGGCCGAAGCAAGCACAAGTGGTCAGGAGCGGCCCAGAGGTGAGGTCTGGAAAGTCCAGCCGAAGACTCCAACGTCATGGGCAGCTCCGGCCCCAACAGGCCCCTTAGCCACGGATCCCGCCTTCCAGAAGTGCTGCTCCACCGCCCTGTTCGCTGGCATCAGACGCTGTGCTGGCTCTTCACCAGCCCGTGTTCTCCAGCAAGGAAGTGCAAGGGAATGGCTGACGGAGGGTGGAGGGTCTGAGTTCCCGCAAGGGCCTGCCTCTGGCAGTTTCTTTACAGGGCTAGCTGGGGCCCTCCTTGGCACACGCCCTCCCGGCCGGGCCTCTCTCTCTCAAGGGTAAGAGCAGGGAAGAAAAGTCAAGGAGAAGAATAGCCCTGGGAACTCGGAATCAGCTTGTGGGAGAGGGGTGGGAGTCAGAGCCCTGGGATTGGGCCCCTGTGCGTACAGGTGGGTCCCACAGCCCCCTTCCCGGTCTGATGCCCTGGGCCACTCGGTGTCCCTAGTGAAGGGTACAGCACCATCAGCCCCGCCCCACCATCTGTTCTCTATCAGTGTGGATGGCCCAATCCTGTCCGAAGCCGGGAAGCAGCTCTTGAGAAAGTGCTCTGGAAGGGGCGGAGCCCCCGGGAATCTCCCAGAAGCCCGTCCACCAGCGCAGATGGGCTTCCCCCTCTAAGGCAGGC
>JAQQSY010003435.1:0-12968 GCA_028646535.1 Procyon lotor
CCCAAACAGAGCCCAAAGAAAACAGAAAGTTAGCAGGAGTAAAGAGAATAAGCCAGTATAAAAATGGTGGAAACAGAGAAAGAGATGGGCTTAGAGTCAGAAATAGCTGAAGGGAGTTGCAGGGAGTTTATGTAGATCATACAAAAAAACTCAAGTGTGAAAGAAACAGAATGGGATGTTTTGAAAGTAGGAGATGAGAGGGAATGACAGAAAAGAGATTAAAATACAATAATGGCTAATGTTTATGGAAGCGCATGTTCTCTGAGCTGAGCATTTTCTGTGCCCTTCTTCATTTAATAACCCCGAACCACTGTGAAGTGACTATTGCTAGTCTCTCCAGTGTGTACATGAGCAAATTGAGGCTTGAAACATTAATAGTAATGTTTAATTACTATTAAGTAATTAAGTAATAATTCTAGTTACTTATTCAGGGTCAAACAGTAGGTAGGTAAGCAATGAAAAAGGATTTGATTTTAAGCAATAACAGCCTGGATCTTGCTTATTATACATGAATATTCACTCCCTAATATTGAAGATAAAGAGTAGTTAGAAAATAGAAGGCACAGACTACAGAGGCTAAAAAAATAGGGCCTATGAGAGAGAATAGAGCATTGTACGAATGTCAAGGAAGAGGAAAATATATGAATGGGAGATGGGAAGCAGAAAGTCATGAAGTGAAGGAAAGACAATGATGGGAAGGCTGATACAATTCTTTGTTTCTATAAACATATTGTTATCTAGTTATGTTTTGTATCTACAGCTTAGAAAGGAGCCTAGTAAACCCAACTCTGGATTTCTTCTCTTTTAGGCAGATTAGCTGACCCCACCCGAAGTACAGACTGTGGCCATAAGTCTGGGGATCATCTCTGTATCTCTGTGAACAGTTGGTGGGCTGGTGAGTTCAATGTGACAGTCAAATCTCAAATTGATGACCTTTACACAAAATTCAGTTAAATCTAGGATCCCAATTAAAGAAACAAAACCCTAAACTGGAATCATTGCTTTTACAAAAATCATCTGTTTGACCCAAATCTGGATGTTTTGAAAATGAGTCTTGAGTTAGATATTTTTTAAATTTACTGATTAGTTTATCCAATTATTAAAAATATCAATTAGGTCAAATCAGTAACCTCAAAACTTGATTTAAATACGTAAGACAGAAATAAGAATTTGTTATCAGATAAAACCTGTTAACAAGAGAAATATCTAGATTAAATAATAGAATATTTTAAAGCTACATCATATTTTCAGATTTAAAGTAAAAACTTAGAAAAGTATAGAATTCTCAGGACGCTTGGGATCATGACCTGCACCGAAGGCAGACACTTAACGACTGAAGCACCCAGGCACCCCTTGTTTCAAGCTTTTATTTAAACTCCAGTTAGTTAATTCTGTTACCAATTTTTCAATTTTTCACTTACTATGACTTAGAATTTAATTAGTATTTTTAAATTCCATTAAATTGTTATCTGTGATTTAAAATAATAAATCTACAAGATAAATCTATTTTGCTTTATGAAAGTAAGGTTTTTAAGAGAAGCATTTTCAAGTTGCATAAAACACTAAGGGAAATTTCTGATAAAATTTCCAAAGTTTCCAAAATTACCACTTACTTTTACATTTCTAGATCTTTAGGCTTACTTTTTTTTTTTTTTTAAAGATTTTATTTATTTGACAGAGAGAAACACAGCGAGAGAGGGAACACAAGCAGAGGGAATGGTAGCCGGAGAAGCAGGCCTCCTGCCGAGCAGGGAGCCCGATGTGGGGCTCGATCCCAGGACTCTGGGATCATGACCTGAGCCGGCAGATGTTTAATGACTAAGCCACCCAGGTGCCCCTAGGCTTACTTTTATAAAAGATTCCTTTACTTTGAAAACAGCCTCTTTTGTGTGTTAACAATATTAACAAGTTTTTGTTTATACAGACCTTAACTATTATCTCTCTGCAATGCCCTTCCTTGCTGCGGTTGATTCTGGCATAATGGGGATATCATCAGACAATGTCACCTTTCTACCACCATCCAAGGATCAGATGAATTTTTGTTACAATGTTTCTAACTGCTATTCATCATTTCCAGAAGCAATGAAAAAGTGGAATGAATTTTACCAGGTGTATTTTTTTTAGTATTTTAATTAATACTCTTCAGGGGTAGCCAGATAATTTTTGAATAGCGCTTTGTGTAGATTGTTTTGCTACATTGAGCAAATGTTCCTAAGGAACAAAGTTGCTAATATGAAAATATTGTGGTGACAGCAGTATTAGTATGAGTGGATTGCTACATGACATCATAGCTCATTTGCATCCTCATTACCAGTACTGTATCAAGGTCATGCTATCTACTATTCTCATACCAAATATATTATATACACACATGTGAGCCCAGAGAAATTATGACAACAGTGCATGAAGTATCCTAACTCACAATAATTTCAGGTCAACTGAGCAATAACTGGTCTAGAAATACAGTTGTGTAATAGGTTGTAGTGAATTTGAATAGCTTATTTCGACTGTCTTGATAAACAAATCATATACGAATTGACTGAATTAGCATTTGGCAGTCAGAATCAAATATTGATGTCCGAAGTAATGTGTCATGGGTGAAAGAGTACATGATTAAAGATTGGGTTTCCCTTTAGAGAACTTGTTCATTACATTGCATATGATTAGATAAAACACTCTTACCCTTAACACTTGGTGAGAAGTTCATTGCATGGCAAGAGAAAACCAATTGCATAAAATACTAAAGGTCTGGTTCTGAGCAGTGTAAAATACCGAACATTTCTAAAAACACATGGTTCATTCCTTTCATATGGAGTCAGTATCCCTAGTAATTAAAATGCTTGATATTAAGCTTTTTAGGGAGCATTTAGCATTAAATCTTTCATACCTTAACTCTTAGAAAAAAATGTTCTCCCCTCATTTAGAATGTTGAAAACTTATATTTGTAAATAGAATTTATTTTCAAGAAGAGAGATTGTTATAATTGCCTAAATATCGGTAACATTTTTTGTCTCTGACAGCATGTAAAATCACATTCTAGTAGCTTTGATGACCTGTTGGAGTACTTATGGGCTGCACATGTCTCATCTTTAGAGGTTGCTCGTAAAAATTTTCAAAATAGGTAAGAATGGGTCTAAAGTTATTTTGTTTGGGGGCACCTGGGTGGCTCAGTTGGTTAATCACCTGACTCTTGATTTCTGCTCAGGTCATGATCTCAGAGTCATGAGACTGAGCCCCATATTGGGCCCTAAACTGAGCTTGGAGCCTGCTTGAGATTCTCTGTCTCCCTCTGCCTCTCCCCGCCTGCTCACACTCTCTCTCTCTCTCAAAATAAAATAAAATAAAATAAAAATTCTGTTTTAATATGGTAAAAATCTTTCCATCTTACACTATCTTTTTCACTGAAGTCTTTTCCAATTTACCTATTCACCAATATGTCAAACATGAGGACATGTTATGATAAAGAGAAAACTGACAGGAAGATGTTTTACTGGATAAAGCTCAAAACCATGTTATAAGCAGCAGGGGAAAATATGAAGAAAAGTACATTTGTACCACAAAACAGCAATAAAACAAAATGAATTCAGAACTACAAGATTTTTTTTTTAAGGCTGCTTTAACACAAACTGATGTCTGTAAATTAAAAGGATGTGATAGCAAATAATTATAGGATCTCTGCATCACTTTGATCAGAAAAAATAGCTTGGCTAACACATATTTGGAGGGGAGTATCCAAGAAGCATCTTGGTTACCATGCCAGATGGCTAAAATGTCAGAACTCTCCCCATTTTATAGCAAATGAGATTGACTGATACAGCATGACTTGGTATGGAAGTGAATGACACTGTACTGGGGACAGTATCTGCCACCCAGAGTGAGACATGCTGTAGAAGGAACTAAAGAATGGGTGACTTGTTTAAGGTACACAAAAAATACAGACGTTCATGTATGAAAACACCCTGTTGACCAAGTAATGTTACCTTTCCCACTGACCGCAAATGCAATGAAGATAAACAAATCACAGAATCAGGAAACTTCTATTGCTTCGGATATTTTATTTCTTAATAGTACTTCAAGGGTTGATTTTTATATTGGTCAACAGAAGAGTTCATCCTCTTGGCTTGTCTGTGGGGTGAATTAGGATTGTAGCCATCATAATATCTTTTTGTTGTGACTCAGCTGCTCGATTCTGATCACTGCCAAGGAGAGGGGAAATTATCAGTTAATGAAGTAAACAGGAGTTGTCAACATCAAAATTGGAATTGAGATCAAGTCATTATAGTTTATAGAAAGTAGTTTATAAAATATTTATTTTTTGTAGACTTTCCCAAAGACAAGCAAAACTAAATTCCTCTAGAAAATAGCATTCTTCATAGCAACTCTCAAAGGATGAGATCAGCTTTCTGTATCTGAAATAAAACAGCAAAGCAGTATTTATTGCAATTCTAGGAAGGATAAGTTATATTGTCATGCACAGTATCACTAGATACTACTGCAGAGCAGTCTTCTCATCTTTAGACAAGTTTTTAGGAGATGCACAGTTCAGAGCCTGGCAGAATTTTAGACATTTAAGTGGCTTTGGTCATAGGTATAAGAGGGCTAATCAGGTAAGACAGTTGTCAATTGGCATTAGAGATATATTTATGCAGGAAGTCCATTCCTGTTTGGCTGACTTTCAGAAATGAGGGCATGTCACTTATTGGATGCTTGCAAAAACTGGTCGCTGAAACGAGTTTTTGTTGATGGATTGAAAGCAGTCTAAAAATGGTTTTGTGGCTATTTGTTACTATGTCTACAGAGAATTTGTCTTTTTCTAGGACCCGCAAACATGAACAGAATTGAGGGCATACCCAGGCAAGAACTGAGGGGACCCCAATGTCTCACTTCCGGCTACCTTGAGGCCCTGAGCAAATAGGAAGTAAAGGTGTGGGCAGAGTTGCAAAAGGCCTTAGCATTGAACGTGTGCCCCAACACATACAGAGTTCCTCAGCAAAGGATGGAAGACTTAAGTTCAGGGAATTTAAGAAAATCTTTAACATTATCAGTAGCGGACCATTAAGGTTCTGAGCAGGGACTTCAGTGATGACTCACTACAGAGAACATAGAATATACAACGGAATTTGTCCCGGCAAATCATAAACAAAACACAACAAACCCTGGTAAGGGTGGGAATCTGATTTTTAGAGTTTCCAATTTATAGTGTCTGAACTGTCCAGTGTTCAAAAAGAGAGAGATGTACAAAGAATGAGGAACATAGTGCATACACTGCCCTCCTACCCCCTGCCGCATACACACACTTAAACAGAGATAATCAATCATTAGGAATTGTTCCTCCTAGTTCAGATGAGGGACAAAATTTTTGAATCACTTCTTATGAGCGTATTTAAAAAAATAAAAGAAACTGTGTCTAAAGAATTTAAGGAAAATCTGAATTGACAACAGTGTTTTACTAAGTAGAGATTATGATTAAAGAGATGGAATTTATAGAAAAAATAGAAATTCTGCAGTTGGAAATTATAATAGCAAAAATGAAAAATTCACTTGAGGGATTCAAAAGCAGACTTACGCTGGCAGGAGAACGAATCCATAAGCTTGAATATAGGTAAATTGAGATTACCCAGTGTGAGGAACAAAAAGAAAAAAGGATGAAGAAAGATGAAGAGTGCTTCGCAGACCCGCAAGTGATTGGAAATGGAACTAAATTGCAGCAAAATTTAAGTAAGTGGTTAGAATACGTTACTATTAATATGAACTACATTGTTTTAAGATAGATAGTAATTGTAATCTCATCAGCAAAGAGGAGGAGTTAAGAAATTAAAATGTAGATAGATTAGAGAGAGATGATAGAAAAAAAAGCATGGGAAATAAACTTTTATACTAGAAAATATCCCTTTAGCACAAAAGAAGGCAGTAATGAAGAAAAAGAGGATAAACACATAAGACAAAAGAACAGATACAAATTGGCAATATTACTCTGATAGCAACCAAAGACATTACACAAAAAACTTTATGCCAACATTTCTTGAGAATATAGACACAAATATCCTCGATGTAATGCCAGTAAACAGAATACAGCCACATATAAAAAGGACAATAAACCATGACCATATGGCATTTATTCTAAGAATACTAATTTGGTTTAGTATCTGATAATCAATATATTATATCATATTAATAGAATAAGAGACAAAAATCACAAAATCATCACAGTAGACATAGAAAAAGCATTTAATAACACTCTTTTATGATAAAAAACATTAAAAAAAAACCTAGCAATAGAAGAAAAGTTTCTCACCTTGTTGAAGGGCATCTACAGTAGGTTGTAAAGGGCACCCTACAGCTAACCTCATATTATGAAAAACTGAATACTTTCCCCTTAACGTGAAAAACAAGACAAGGTTTACCATTCATACCACATCTATTCAGGATTGCACTGGAGGTTTGAGCCAGGGAAATTAGATGGTAAAAAGAAATGAAAGTAATCTAGACAAAAAAAGAAGAAATAATACTTTCTCTCTAAGAAATCCACTAAAAATAATTAATACATGAGTTCTTCAACCTAGCCAGGTACAAGGTCAACATCCAAAAATTTATTGTATTTCTATGTAGTGGCAATGAAAAAAAATCCTAAAATGAAACTAAGAAGACAGATACATTTACAACATTATCAGGAAAAATAAAATATTTGGGAATAAGGTTAGCAAAAGAACTGTAAAATTTGGATAATACACTGAAAAATATAAAATATTTTTGAAAGAAGTGAAGAACTGTTTAAAGGAAAATCTTGTGCTCATGGATTGGAAGACTTAATATTGTTTAAATGGCAACTAAACTTACAGATTCAATGCAATCTCTGTTAATCTCTTACTACAAAAGTACAGTAATCAAGACAGAGTGTTTATACATGATAATAGATATATGGATCAATAGAATAGAATTGAAGTCCAGAGACAAAAGCTGATTTTCAACAAGGGTATAAGACAATTTGATGGGTAAAGAATAATATTTTCAACAAATGGTGGAGAACTGGCAATCCACATACAATGAATGAAGTTTGTCTCCAGAATAACAAAATTAACTCAAGATGCATTATAGACCTAAATAAGAGCTAAAACTATAGAATTCAAGCTAAAACTTTTGGCCTTTGGGTTAGTCATTTTCTTCTAAGGTGAGACACTAAAAGCACATGGGACAAAAGATAAAAATAGATAAAATATATTTCATAAAAGCTAGATAGTTTTGGTGCTGTGAATGATACCATCAAGCAAGTCACAGTATACAGAATGGGAAAAAATATTTGCAAATCATGTATCTGTAAGAGTTTTGCATCTGAAATATATTTTAAACATTTCATAATTCAATTTAAAAAGACAAATAACCCAATTTTTTAAAAAGGAAAATTGATTTGAGGAGGTATTTCTCCAATAAGTACATACAGAGATGCTAAAAATCATTAACCACTAGGGAAATAAAATTCAAAACCATAAGATACCACTTTACAAACACTAGAATGGCTAAAATCTAAAAGATAAACAATAACAAGTGTTAGAGAGGGTGTAGAGTATTTAGAACTCTCATGCATTGCTTGTGGGTATGGAAAATGGTGCATCCACTTTGAAAACTAGTTTAACAATTCCTCAAAATGTTAACTGAGTGTTATTTATGACTCAGCAATTCCACTCCAAGTCAAATATTGGAGAGAACTGAAAATCTTATATCTGCATCTCTTTTTTATGTCCTATTGGCTTTCCCACACTACACAATGTCTAGTTGTGCTGTTATTAAAATTGTGTGACCCTTAACTTAATATCCTTATGTATTCATGTTTTCTCTTTCTTAAATTTGAGACTTGGCTGCAATTTGACAAGAGCATAGAGAGCCAACTAATTTTTCTATAATCAAGGACAATTAGTTATTTCATCCTCTATACTCCCATAGCTCCATATGAACCATGTATATACAGGTATGTTTCTTTCACAGGTGTTAACTGGAGGATATGTTCCAGTTACTTTCTGAATCCATAATACCTAGACCCTGATGTATGTATTACTTAGAGTAATTCCAAGGGGAATGTAACAAACCATATAACATTCATAATAAGCCTTGAAGGACATAGGGCAAGATGAACAATAGCATTTAAAATGGTTCAAAAGGAACAAGCATTCTCAAAATAGCAAGTTGCTTACATGGTTAAAAGATTGCTAGAACAGGTGATACAGATAGATAGATACATATATATATCTAATACATATATATGTATGTATGTACATATATATACATATGTATACATATACATATATATACATATGTATATATCCTACATATACATATATATGTAAATATACATATTTACATATACATCTATCTGTATCTATATATATATATCTCTCTCTATATATAGATATATATCACCCCTATAGAGAATAATTATGTGGTATGTGTGTGTGTGTATATTTATATATATATACACACATACAGGGGCATCTAGGTGGCTCAGTCAGTTAAATGTCTGACTCTTGATTTGAACTCAGGTCATGATCTCAGTGTAGTGAGATCAAGACCCACATCAGGCTCTGAGCTGGGTGAGAAGCCTGCTTCAGATTCTCTCCCTCCCTCTCCCTCTGTCCCTCCCTGACCCACAGTTGCTCTCTCTCTCTCTAAATAAAGTAAATAAATAAATAAATAATAAAATAGATAAAATTATCCACTAGAAATTAGAAATTAAAATTTTTTTCTCAGTAAGAAGAGAAAGCAGAAACATAAATTGTTGCAACTACCATGGAAAAAGAATGTAGAGATTCCTCAAAAAATTAAAAATAGAACTACCATATGATCCAGCAATCTCATAACTAGGTATTTTTTTGAAGAAAATGAAAACACTAATCTAAAAACATATACATGTTCGTTGTGGTATTATTTATAATAGCTAGAACATGGAAACAATCTAAGTATCCATCAATGCATGGATAGAAATATGTAATATTATCATATATATTATAATGGTATCATGTATTATAATGGCATATATATGTAGAGAGAGAGGTGCTGGGTGAAATGGGTGAGGGGGGCCAAAATGTGTAAATTTCCAGCTATGTGTAGTTCATGGGGATGTAATGTATAGCACAGTCATTGTAGTTAATAATATTGTATTGCATATTTGGAGTGAATCTTGATCTCATCATAAGAAAAAAGTTTTGTAACTATGGTAACAAATGTTAATTAGACTAGTGGGGAATCATTTCACAATATACACAATAATCAATTCATTACATTGTATACCTGAAAAAAGAAAAGTTAACTTTCTAATATGCATCACCAGAAAAAAAAAATACCAAGCTACCTAGAAAGCAAGAAAAATTCTGTTACTTCATTTTTAGTGGTTGCCTGAGATAAAAATTATATGTTCTTTAAGAGATATCTAAATTCAGCAGAAGTTTTGCCAATTTTCTTTGACTTTTATCTTTGTATTTTATTTATTTATTTACTTATTTTAGAAAGAATGAGAGTGTGGGTGAGGGGAAGAGGGAGAGGGAAAAGAATTCCAAGCAGACTGTCCCCTGAGTGTCCAACGACCCTGAGATCATGACCTGAGCTAAAAGCAGGAGTGGGAGGCTCAACAGAGGGAGCCACCCAGGGGCCCCATCTTTACATTTTAAAATAATGAGACTTGGTCACATTTCAGAGTTTATGTAAGTAATATAAATGCTTTATGAAAAGGGAAAAATATGATTAAAAACACATATGTTCTGAGATGGTAATTTCCAAATTTAAAATTCTAATAACATCTCTTCAAATTTTCAAATCTAAGCAGTAAAATCAACACCAAGTTTCTATAATCTATATTCTAAAAAGTACAATAATGTCATTTTGAACAAATTATCTATTTTGAAAATTGAGTTGGCAAAATTCTGAGTAGACTAATTCAAAATACATACTTTTTCTCACTTGTCTATTAGATTAAAATATTATTCTAAACAAGAAGCTGATTTTGCAAGAAGTTGGGCTTTATTTGTGGATTATTTAGCTCCACCACGCTTTCCTACAACCTTAATTAGAACATACGAATTCCAGAAGGAGCTGCCAAGACGCATGCTTGTTAGTGGAGATAAAGTCCCCTTCATCAGTGATTTTAGTGGCTTTCAGAACACAATCCTGTTTGCTCTAAATCTTCTCCACAAAGTGCATAAGTATACAGGTAAGAGAAACAGAGAATTTTTTTTTGTAAATTCTTTATGTTGTGTTGATTTCATACATAATGAAATGAAATACCATTAGAATCATAAATCATCACAATAGACTATGTAAAGAAGAAAACGTTGACTTCCTAAAATATCTGTTTCAAAGTTTTAACAACAATCCTTGTGGGTTTATGATTGGCTTCAGTTAATGAGCACATATTACAGGACCTCCCCTTATTTAGCATGTCCTCTTCTCTGGGACACTTGCACAAAGCAGATCAATATCACCACATATTAATTTGACAAGGAGACAATGGAAATTTCTATTTCTTTCTTGGATAAATTTTGCTATTTTATCTTATTTTTGTTTTTTAATGAGAAAGATACTAAACAAATAATGGCACTTGCCATGACTAACAGAACCATGAAATAAATTATATTTTATGAACTTCCTTCATCCTCATCATCTATGATTGTAGACATAAAGAAAAAAACTTGACCCCCCCCTCCAAATTCTGGTTTTGAAGAAGGTATATTTGTTCAAAATTTCAAAATCCTAGGTTTACTAATAGTGGAAAACATAGAAGAAATTACATAATGGTAAATTTGAAAATTACTTTGTCATTCAATTTCCAAGATACCATTTATCTTTACTGAGGAAATAAAAAAAAATTATGCGTGTGGGCATGTATGCATGTGTGTTCCAATTATACTCCCTAAAGCAGAATTCAGAAATAAGATATGAGTCAAAATAAAAATGAATGCATTATATTTTAAATGTAAAACCTGTATGTGTATTACTTAGGGTAACACTAACTGTTTTAATAAACAAACCTTCAAATTGTAGTTGGAAAACTCGAAGGATTCTACTTCTGGCTCACATAATGATGTAGGATATTAACTCAACTGGTAGGAGGCTTTCTTCCATGGTAATTCAGAGACCTAGGATCTTTCCATCTCTGGCTCCATTCTCTTTCACAGCTTCACTATTGTATCCTCCTTATAAAGAAATTCCGAAGAATTAGCTTAAGGGGGTCCCTCTTTGAAAAGCCTAGATTAGAAGTGACAAACTTATCTATATCTCACATACCTTTGGTAAGAATAATCATATAGCCCAACTAGATGGTATATAGGAGGGACTTGGGAAAGTTAATTCTGGCCTGAGCCCCACCATTAGGAGAATCATAAAATGTATTGATTGCCAATCATCTTTGTCACATTGTACAATCTAGGCTCAGATGATATGAACAAACTCTACTGGCCTAGTATGTAGAGTGAGGCACTGAATGGATGGTGAGAATTACTTACATTTTAAAGATTGTACACAACAGATTTCTAGATTTTTAAAAAATTCCTGCTTTACTAAAATTAGCTTTGGATGTGTTAAGGAGTTTTGAATTGACTCGATAGGCTACAATAAAAAGAAACAAAGACAAGTTGGAATGTCGTTAAACTAGCTACCTTGTTTCTTATCTTCCTTTACTAATTGCGTGCACTCACTAATACTCAGAATTCAGAAACAGTGTTTTAAGCCTTGGCAGATATTTCTAATTAATTCAAGTATAGAAAAAAATAGGATACCATTAATAAAAATAGTTCTACAGTTGAGCATGTATGATGTATAGTCAGTATAGTTCAACATACATTGAACAAACTTCTTATTTGACACTCAGCTACGTTTTTGACATCAGAATATTTCAGCTTTTGCTTTACACTGGAAACTGGACTGCATTTCCTTATATTTTAGCTGCTGTGCCCTGGTATTTTTAAGACTTCAAGTCTCCATATTTTGGCATTTAGAAAAATATTTATTTACCACAACCAGACTTGGGAAAAGCCGCACAGGCAGAGTTGAGTCTGCAAAACAGACCACTCGTCTGCTTCACTGCTCGTGTGGAATAACAGGGAAATAAGTGATTCTTGAGTCTTGAGACTTCTGACACATAAGCTCCAACCACTTGTCTGCCACGGGTTAGGGAGAGCCAAGAGTCCGAGGGATGAGCCAAGAGTCCAGGGATATTAATGGAAATAGTTGCACATAAAATAAAGCAATGGGAAACAAAATGCTTTTCCAACAGAGAATCGATAGAAGAAAAAGGGTAGTAGTTCCAGGCTCTTGACTTCTGTATATTCCTTTTTTGCTCATCAATTTATCAATCCATTCTGATACATTTGTCTTACTGAAAATTCATAACATTACTAAACACCTTTTCTCCATTTCCTAATAATATTTCAGTTTTTGGCTATAATTTCACTTATACTTATTTTAACAATATGTCCAATATATGTCTGTTATGAAAAATTAAAACACTGAAGAGTTATTAAATACATGTAAATCTTATCCCTTCTCCATCATCTTTTAATTTCCATATCTTAATTCTTTGCCTGATTATATATATTTTTTTAATTTTAGGCCTACCCCTACAAAAAAAAAATTTATGTGAAGTAGTGAATAGATATAAAATAAATGAATAATTGGATTAAAAACCATGCTGTTTGCATAAAAAAGATTATATTATGGCACTACTCTGTGCTATAAATTTTTCAGTAGCTGTATGTATTTGAGATATTTGCAAGTTAGCAAATATTGACACACATTATTCTCTAAATAATATATAACTTTCCATTGAATGAATTGATATTCTTTTCGGTTTTAGGTAGTGCAAAAGTGAAATTCACTGTGTACTTTTATTAGCTTAATTTGTTGGGATAGTGACAGAGTATATTACTAGGAAGGAATTCATGGATCAGGTATTGCCAAGTGGCAATTAAACAGTGTGCTACACTGTA
>JAQQSY010003436.1:0-12968 GCA_028646535.1 Procyon lotor
AAAAATTAAGAACACAGTTGTTTTCCATGTGTAGGGGGATTTCTTTAGAATTATACTCCTTTGACCTTTCCTTTGGAGTTGATTACTTTTATATCCATTTGGTAAAGGAGAAAACTGAGACCCTGAGATTTAATCTCCATGTTCTCTAGAGCTCCAAAAGAACATGGACTTACCTCTGGCTAACAACTACGTTTCACTTTTGAATTGCTAAGACTACAGTAAAGCTCTGTCCACTAGATCTTTTCGGGAGCATTCTTTACTAGCCAATGTGGTGACCAACAGCCATGTATAGTCCTCAAGCACCTGAAACATGCTAAGTATAACAGACAAACTAAATTTCTAATTATAGTTCCATTTAAATTTACATAGGCATGTGTGGCTAGTAGCTACTGTTTTGGGCACCAAAGCTCTATATAGGACTTCTGGGAGGCGCAGTTTCTGGGAGTAAATTCTTAACAACCACTTCTAAAACAATGGTAAGAATAGTGAAGACATTAGGAAGACGTTGGAATAAGGGTAGTGCATCTGGAAAAATTTCTTTTTTTGCCCCAATACTGGCCATTTACCCAGTTTTTTGTTGGGCTAAGCTACCATGCTCTCAACGACCTTATATAATAAAACAGATGCCTTTAGCTTCTAACTAAATTTAGTCTGTTTTCCTGTGTTCTCTTTTTTATAAATGCTGACATATTTGCAATGAATTACCTTTAAAATACACTTACTGAAAGCACACATCCTCACAGCTGCAAAAATTAAAATAAAATACATTCCATTACAGTTTCAGTGACATCTTCTTAGCAGTAGATCTTGTAAGTTCCATTTCCCAAGTAATACTGCTTTTGATCGGGGCGCCTGGGTGGCTCAGTGGGTTAAAGCCTCTACCTTCGGCTCAGGTCATGATCTCAGGGTCCTGGGATCGAGTCCCGCACCGGGCTCTCTGCTCAGCGGGGAGCCTGCTTCTCCCTCTCTGTCTGCCTGCCTCTCTGCCTACTTGTGATCTCTCTCTCTCTGTCAAATAAATAAATAAAATCTTTAAAAAAAAATACTGCTTTTGATCACTTTCTCAATTCTTCAGATGAAATATTCATTGGTAATGAAATGTCTTAGTAAGGCAGGCTTAAGGGAGAAGAGGGAAAACAGATGCTGAGCCATGATCTAAGAATATGGTAAAAAGGAAAAAAATAAAACAGAAATGGAAAAAGGTAGTATGAGTTTTTAATTAACATATAAAAATGTTACTGATTTTCATCCCATTTTTTTCCTTGAAACACTTTAGCCTTTATCCTCTCTTTGTTTCCCATGCCACATAAAACCACATCATAGCACGTTCTTCAAGTCTAGTGTTAGCAATCCTGACCAAATCTAAGAATCCCCTGGAGCACTTAAAAGTACTAGCATCCACATTCCACTCTTGGAAGTTATGACTGACCTGTTTTGGAGAAGAGGCCCTGGCAGAGCACATTTTAATCTTTCCGTATTTTTTTTAAATTCTTTTTAAGATTTTATTTATTTGATAGAGGGGAAGAGATCACAAGTAGGCAGAGTCAGGCAGAGAGAGAGGGGGAAGCAGGCTCCCCGCTGAACAGAGAGCCCGATGCAGGGCTCGATCCCAGGACCCTGAGATCATGACCTGAGCCGAAGGTACAGGCTTTAACCCACTGAGCCACCCAGGTGCCCCTCTTTCCGTATTTTAGAAATCACATGATTTTAGAATAGAAACGGAATTAGAAACCAAAGAATCAACTCCTCTTATTTTGTAGATGAGGTACATAAGGTCCAGAGAAGAGCAGTGACTGGACCAAGCTCATGTAGTTATTTGTGCTTGAGTTAAGGCCAGAGCCAAGGGTCTGAGTCCTTGTGTAATTCTTGAACTGCACAGCATGCTGCCTCCACTGGTGTGTTTCCAAGCCATTGATTCAATCTACCTTTACTCTGACATGCTTCCTACTACACCTACTTTTCCCAACGCCCCCTGTGACTTTCTTTCTCGTATCTATTTCAAATATTCTTACATTATATGATGGAGTCGAGTCACACTGATTAGCCAATTGAGGGGACTATTATCATTACCTTTGGGCGGGTTATCTATAGAATCTCACACATGAGGAGGTGTATATTTGGTCAGAGCAGTGATTCTCAACCCCATTGTCCTTTGGAATCATCTGGGGGGTTTTTAAAAATACTAAGGCCTGGGTTTCATGTACATTGTCAGTATTTTTTTATTTTTATTTTATTTTTTTAAGATTTTTATATATTTATTTGACAGATTGAGAGAGAGAGAGAGAGAGATCACAAGTAGGCAGAGAGGCAGGCAGAGAGAGAGGGGGAAGCAGGCTCCCCGCTGAGCAGAGAGCCCTATGCAGGGCTCAATCCCAGGACCCTGAGATCATGACCTGAGCTGACAGGAGAGGCTTTAACCCCCTGAGCCACCCAGGCTCCCCAAGTCAGTATTTTTTTAGATTTGCCCTGAGCAGTGGCATTTTTAAAAGGTCCTCAAGAGATTCTAATATGCAGCCAAATTTGAGAACCTCTGGATCTGAGAAATATGTCAAGGAAAGCCTCATATTATTAAATACTGGATGGTCAAGGGACATAAATAGCTATGCTGATTACATCCCCCTTGTCATTTCCTCAAGCTAATTTAATATGAATCTGCCACATTGGCTTTACCAAGGCCTTGCAACTTAGGCTGTTGCCATGGTTACCAGAAACACAAGGCCATGGTTGGGAATACAGAAAATCAATATTTTCTTCACAGCAAAATGTGAGTTATGCTGAACTTACAGAGCCAGTGACTTTTTTTTCAGTAGCTTTGAGAGGGCCACTTTATATTTGGTTTTCTTCTAGAGGTATTGTTGAGACTCAGGGGCCAAGCCTAGGAAATTATTTTTAATTCTTTTTTAAAAGGTGCTTTCTTAAGAAAAAATACTTTAGGGAGTGACATCACCAAGCTGGTAACATGGGTTGTTCCTGACTTTTTTCCCCCACACAAGCGGGAGAAACTACTCATGGACAAGACACCACAGAGAGAATCCTAGAATATGGGGGTGAAGCTAAACCTCCCCTCTGTACCACAGAGACCATGACTGTGTTAGAAGGGTAAAATACATGGTTATATGTTGACTGCATTTCTGCCAACCCAGACCACTGTCGCACCATGAAGAGAGGTCTTCCCTGAGCCTCAGTTTCCTCCAAAGGAAAAAGAGAGCCCAAGGGTAATATCCAGCTTTAATGCCAGCATTTGATGTGGGGGTCAGATACAGTGACTCACGTGAGTCACTTTGTGGAAGCCCCTACTCTGGTTTCGCCCCATGGGGACTGCAGGGGAATCTGTAAGTCTCAGCTACTGGGAATCTCGTCATGATGGAGAAGCAGGAAGGGCCAACAACAACCAGATCTGGCTGGAGAAGGGGCAAAATGAGTAAAAGTGGGAGGGGAAAAACAAAGTAGATATGATAGTTTGAACTCTTACCAAGTGCATATGATGTGCTAAATCACTTGTAAGCATTATGTCATTTGAACCTATAACCATAGAGGTAGGTGTTACTTGTCACTGCTTAGTTGGGAAGACTTATCCTCAGAGAACTTGACTTACTCAAAGTTACCTGATTAGAAAGAGCTAAAGCAGATATTTGAGTCCTGGTCTGGCTGATAGCTGATACTGTGCTTTAAATCACTTCAGTATCCTTCCTTTTGGATTGAGTTGCTGGCGCTGAGTTGGGGGGTCCCAATTAATTATTACTGTGGGACTTATGTGTATTAAATGCGCTTTGCTCAGAATATTCAAGAAGTACATGGTAGATCTCATTAATTGTCCCGGTTCTCCATTGTCTGCTTTGTATAATCATGCTCATTGACATGACTTTGCAGCTCCTCCCCTTAAAGCACTGAATTATACTTCCTCCCCCTTTGATTTTGGATTTGGTGGTATGACTTGCTTTGGCCAGTAGAATGAGGGGGAAGTGATGATGTGCCAGTTCCAATCCTAGGCCTTAAAAGGCCTTTTGTGCCTCTGCCATTGTCATAAAGAAGCTATACCCCAGCTTGTTCAGGAGTCCAAACAAGAGGATGAGAAACATTTGGAGCCAATTTACAGACCTACAGTGTGAAGCAGAGTGACCCTAGACACTGTATCTTTAATCAGTCAAAATCCAGTTGACCTGTTGACTTTCAGACACATGCGATTACCGAGCTGAGTTCAGCAACCGCTCTGACCGATAACACATATGTAATTTGTGAGTGAGCCCAGCTGGGGTCAATTGAATTGGAGATCAATAGTTTATCAAATATTAATTGTGTATATACCACTGAGACGTTGTGATTGGTTTTTATATCCAATGGCTCATACTACAGGTAAGTCAGAAAAGCCAAAGAACTTTAGAGTCCTAAGGTTGGTCTGTGGTCACCGAAGTGTGGTTCTGAAATATCCTGTGGCCTGAAGGTGCAGAAATCGCTAATGGGTGTTCTCTTCTTTGTAAAGTTATCCCACATTGATGAGCCTCTGCTCCCACTGACTGAGCAACCATTCATAACTTTTAAAGACTAGAGATCAAGAATAGTGGTAATTCACCAGGGTAGGTAGGTGGGAAAGAAAGGTCAAGTGGAAAAGAGCAATAGAGGGAGAGAGTTTTTATAATACAAATGCCTGCCCTATCAGGACTGATGATGGGGAAGTGCTATGCATATTTTGTAAAATAAAATCACCCAACATACTTTGGTACTTCTGCTACAAGTTTTGAATTGAGAAAGACTTTTAAACTTTTTCATTCATGGCCCTTCTTTATTACTTGTTCCTACTTTCTTCAGGAAAAACAATTCCATGAGCACCAAGAACCGTAGGGAAACAAAAACAATTTGTAGTAGACCTGTTGCTGACGACAGATAAGTCACTTATTATTAACTTTGCAGAAAAATACCTAGCTTTTTGAAAGTGATTTTTGAGTCCCTGTACATTTGTGAAGTTTAGGAATCTAGCTGCTCAAAAAATGAGGGAGTGACTAATTCATATTTAAACTTCAATAAATACACATCTTACCACCTAGTTATTGGAAAATTATACATCAAAAATGTTGATGCAAATATGTACCCCTTCTCACTGTAAGGTGAACAAACAACCATTCCCAAGCTAAATTAATAATGA
Organism: Procyon lotor; assembly: GCA_028646535.1. Classification (NCBI taxonomy): domain Eukaryota; kingdom Metazoa; phylum Chordata; class Mammalia; order Carnivora; family Procyonidae; genus Procyon; species Procyon lotor. Next base: position 5,141 of record JAQQSY010003436.1, read on the forward strand.
TGAAACTAAATTGACAGTATTTATAATTAAAATGCAAGGATTGGAGTAATTGAAAACCACAATCAAATGAAGACAACACTGATGATAAACTCACTGATTACAAATTGCCCTTTCTGGAATTTGGTGGCATTCCAACTGCATAAATACTTATATCATGTACAGCAGTCGTATTTACTAGTAATATATAAATGAAAACCTAGAAAAATAAAGTTGGGTCTAGATTATTTTGTTGTATGAAAGTAAGGATGCTTTCAAAAGTTCCAGGTTAGTATTAAAGAGAGCCAATACTAATGGGCTCCCAGTGATCAAACTGTGTCACTGGAACATGAAAATAATTATATTCAGTAGTACTTCTGAGCATAAGATATATAATCAACAGAGAAATTAACATTAATAAGTATGATTGTAAGACTTTCTGCTATAATGCACTGGTCACCTACTTGGAATATATAAACTTCAAGATTCACCGGAAAGGATATCACTTCAGTTGCACTGGATGGGGCCATACCAAGTCCTTCCAACCACTGACCCAATGACAAAGTTTTGTATTCACCAGTACTAAATCTTTATTTCTCCTGTGAGATGCCTGTTACATGGACCAAGACCTCCTTGCTCTAAGTTGCATGTATCAAGTTTCAGCCATAAACTAAATTTGTATTTATTGCCTACTATTTTCTACTAACCCCAAATTAATCCTTTATAATTCCCACCTTGTAGATAAGAATTAGTAAGATCATAACATAGGATTTTCCTTGCCTTCTGAGAACAACCACAAGAAAACCATGCTTCCTTGAACCCACCACCAAAATTACCACACAAAAGACTATATCCTTTAACAAGTCCCTTCTGATACCCTTTCACTGGGATGCCTCATGGTTTTAGTCTTCTGTCAGTACATCCTCATGATGTACTGTCTTCCTTGTTATAGTGAGCCAATGAGCCCAACTTTGTTCAGCTACAGGTGTCATCTTAATAGTCTGACTGGAAGGTACTGACATCAAAAATAATTTTTGACCTAGATCACCTCAAAAAAATACTAAAGGTTACAGCTTTAAAGCACAGACTACAAGTTAACTATGTTCCACTGAAAGACAGAGAGATGAAATAATAACCACCAAAGTAATTAAACCTAAAGAGATCACCCTGACAGTTACAACTGACTATGTTCATCTTCCTGGATTTGCTAATATAATTGTCTTTCAGAGTCTAAGGTAAAATGATTTTGCCATTCCAGGTTGTAAGTAAATGTCAAAGAAAGACTAATGTCAAAATGATATAACTTTTTCTACTTAGTATTCATTATCCAAATGACTCTAAATATTGGGTTTGTGCCCTTAATAATCAGAGCTCTAAAAGTGAAAGTTCTTTATTGAAAAAGATTCATGCATGTATTTCAAATAGTTCAGAAGATATCTGTGGTTTGATACCTACAGATAAAATATAAGAGTCAAATTAAAGGAAAAAAATATGGTACTTCAAAGCAACAGGGGCATGTCAAAATGTTCCTTTTGGGAAAAAAATATTAAAATGGAAAGAAGCTTCTCTTTAATAAGAGAATCAGCTTTAATTAGAGAAATAAAAACAAAACTAATCTTTGTGACCTAAAATACAGAACTTCTGTTATTCAGATGGATCTGCACATAATCATGTTAGGAAAGTTGTATTTATAACCTGGTGAACTAAAAAAAAATAGCTTTGAATAGGTAACTAAATCAGGATAAAGCAAATGTCTCATGTAAGATTAAAATATACTCTGTTATCTGTCTTAACTGACAAACTTCTTTGTTGAGCTTTCCTTCTCTTCTTTCTAAAGAAATTCCCTTGTTGTCAAATTGTTTTACAGTAAGTCTATCTTATCCATCTGACCTCAAGTATGCAGCAGAGTGTGGACTTCACAGTAGGCAAAAAAATTTAAATAATTTATATTTTAACCACAATTTAAAAAAAAAATCAACACCAATCTTCCTCAGACTCTTCTGAAATACTGAGAAAGGAACACTGGTAAGCTCATACTCGGAAGCCAATACTATCTGAATACCAAAGCCAGGGAAGAATATTTTAAGAAAACTGTAGGCCATCTATGAAAAGACCACAGCATATATAATTCTCAATGGGGAGAAACTGAGAGCTTTTCCCCTAAGGTCAGGAACATGACAGGGATGCCACTATCACCACTGCTGTTCAACATAATCTTAGAAGTCCTAGCCTCAGCAATCGGACAACAAAAAGAAAGAAAAGACATCCAAATCAGCAAAGATGTCAAACTCTCACTCTCTGAAGATGACATGATATTCTATGTGGAAAAACCCAAAAGACTCCACCCCCCAACTTGCTAGAACTCATACAGAAATTCAGCAATGAGGCAGGATACAAAATTAATGCACAGGAATCAGCTGCATTTCTATATACCAACAATGAGAAAGAAGAGAGAAATTAGAGAGTCAATCCCATTTATGATTGTATCCCAAACCATAACATACCTAGGAATAAATCTAACCAAAGAGGCAAAGGATCTATACTCAGAAAACTATAGAATACTATGAAAGAAATTGAGGAAGACATAAAGAAATGGAAAAACGTTCCATGCTCATGGATTGGAAGATCAAATATTGGTAAAAAGTCTATGCTACCTAGAGCAATCTACACATTCAACACAATCCCTATCCGAATACCGTCAACTTTTTTCACAGAATTACAACAAATAATCCTAAAATTTGTATGGAACCAGAAAAGACCCCGAATAGCCAAAGGAAAGTTGAAAAAGAAAACCAAAGCTGGGCATCACAATGCCTGACTTCAAGCTGTAATCATCAAGATAGTATGGTACTGGCACCAAAACAGACACATAGGTCAATAGAACAGAATAGAGAGCCCAAAAGTGGGCCCTCAACTTGATGGTCAACTAATCTTCGACCAAGCAGAAAGAATATCCAATAGAAAAAAGCCAGTTTCTTCAACAAATGGTGGTGAGAATATTGGATAGCCATGTGCACAAGAATGAGACTTGATCATTTCCTTATACCATACACAAAAATAGACTAAAATGGATGAAAGAACTTAATATCAGATAGGAATCCATCAAAATCCTTGATGAGAACATAGGCAGCAACCTCTTCAATCTTGGCTGCAGCAACTTCTTTTAAGACATGGGAAGGGAAGCAAGGGAGGGCAAGGGCAAAAATGAACTATTGGGACTTCATCAAGATCAAAAGCTTTTGCACAGCAAAGGAAACAGTCAACAAAACCAAAAGACAACTGACAGAATGGGAGAAGATATTTGCAAATGACCTATCAGATAAAGGGCTGGTATCCAAGATCTATCAAGAATCAAACTCAACACCCAAAGAACAAATAATCCAATCAAGAAATGGGCAGAAGAGGAATAGACATTTCTCCAAAAAAACACATCCAAATGGCCAACGGATATGTGAAAAAGTACTCAACGTCACTCAGCATAAGGGAAATACAAATCAAAACCACAATGAGATACCACCTCACACCAGTCAGAATGGCTGAAATGAACAAGTCAGGAAATGATAGATGTTGGCAAGGATGCTGAGAAAGGGGAACCCTCTTCCACTGTTTGTGGGAATGCAAGCTGGGGCAGCCACTCTGGAAAACAGTATGGAGGTTCCTCAAAAAGTTGAAAATATACCTACCCTATGACCCAGCAACTGCATTATTGGGTATTTACCCCACAGATACAAATGCAGTGAACTGAACACTGGGGCACTTGGTGCCCCAGTGTTTATAGCAGGAATGTCCACAGTAGCTAAACTATGGAAAGAGTCCAAATGTCCATTGACAGAGGAGTGGATAAAGAAGATGTGGTGTGTGTGTGTGTGTATACACGCACGTGTGTATACACACACACACACACACACACATACATACAATGGAATATTATGCAGCCACAAAAATGAAATCTTGCCATTTGCAATGATGTGGATGAAACTAGAGGGCATTATGCTAAGTGAAATAAGCCAATCAGAGAAAGACAATTATCATATGATTTCACTGATATGTGGAATTTAAGAAATAAAACAGAGGATCATAGGGGAAGAGAGGGAAAAAATGAAACAAGATGAAACCAGAGAGGGAGACAAATCATAAGAGACTCTTAATTTTAGGAAAGAAACTTTATCTACTCCTCTGTCAGTGGACATTTGGACTGTTTCCATAGTTTGGCTACTGTGGACATTCCTGCTAGAGGGTTGCTGGAGGGGAGAGGGATGGGAGAGATGGGGTGGCTGGGTGATAGACTTAGGGAGGGTATGTGTTGTGGTGCACACTGTGAATTGTTTAAGACTGATGAATCACAGACCTGTACCCCTGAAACAAATAATACATTATATGTTAAAAAATAAATTTAAAAAACTGTAAGCCAATATCCCTGATGAATAGATGCAAAACTCCTCAATAAAATATTAGCAAACCAAATTCAAAAACACTTTAAAAGAATTATATACCATGACCAAGTATAATTTATCCCTGAGATGCAAGGATAGTTCACCATAATGCAAATCAATAAACGTTATATATCACATCAATAAAATGAAAGATAAAAATCACATGATCATCTCAAGGAACATAAAAAAGCACTGGACAAATTACAACATCCTCAAATGATAAAAGCCCCAAACAGACTGGATATAGGAGAGACATACTTCATATATACAATATATAATATATAATAAAAGCCATATACAACAAACCCACAGCTAACATCATACTTAAAAGAGAAACACTGAAAGCTTCTCCTCTAACACTAGGAAGCCCATTTTCACTACTCCTATATAGTACCGGAATACTTAGCTGGAAAAGTTAGGCAAGACAAAGAAATAAAAGACATCCAATTCAGAAAGGAAGAAATAAAATTGTTTCTATTTGCTGATGTGATTTTACATAAAGAAAATCCCAAAGTCAACCAAAAACATTTGTAACGAATCAATAATTTTAGTAAAGCTGCAAGACTCAAAATCAATATAAAGAAATCAGTTACATTTCTTTTCTTTTTTTTTTTTTGAGAGAGAGAGAGAGAGAGAGAGAGAGAGAGAGAGAGTGAGCAGACACACGTGGGGGTAGGGGCATAGTGAGAGGGAAAGAGAGAATCTTAAGCACTCCATGCTGGGCATAGAGCCTGACCTGGGGCTTGATCTCACAACCCTGAGATTATGACCTAAGACGAAGTCAAGAGTTGGATGCTTAACTGACTGAGCCACCCAGGCACCCCCAGAAATCAGTTTCATTTCTATGCACCCACCACAAACTATCTGAAAGAGAAATTGAGAAAACAGTCCCATTCACAATTGCACCAAAAGGCTAAAATAGCTAGGAGTAAATTTAACCAAGGAGGTGAAAGACCTATACACTGAAAACTGTAAGACTTTGATGAAAGAAGCTGAAGAGACAAATATTTGAAAAGATATTCCACGATCATGGATTGAAAGAATACTGTTGAAATGTCCATACTACCCAAAGCAATCTATAGATTCAGGGCAATCCTGATCAAAATTCCAAAGGTTTTTTTCACAAAAATGGAACAATCCTAAAATTTGTATTGAACCACAAAAGACCCCAGAAAACCAAAGCAATCTTGAGAAAGAAGAACAAAGCTGGAGGCATCATGTTCCCAGATTTCAAACTGTATCACAAATCTGAAGAAATCAAAATAGTATGGTATTGGCATAAAAACAGAGACATAGATCAATGGGACAAAATCGAGAGCTGAGAAATAAACCTAAGCATAACTGGTCAATTAATATTTGACAAGGAAGTCAAGAATACTTAATGGAGAAAAAGTCTCTTCAATAAATGGTGTCAGGAAAATTCGATATTCACATGTCAAAGAATGAAACTAGATCCTTACCTTACAAAAATATCTTTACAAAAATATCTAGAAAATAAACAAAAATATCTACAAAAATATCTTTACAAAAATAAACTACATATGGCTTAAAAACTTAAATTGAAGACCTGAAACCATAATAGTCCGAAAACAAAACATAGGAAAAAAGACATGGGTCTTGGCAATGTTTCTGTGTATATGACACCTAAAGCACAAGCACCAAAATAAAAAATAAACCAGTAAGACTACATCAAACTAAAAAGCTTCTGCAGAATGAAAGAAACAATCAACAAAGTGAAAAGAAAACCTGTGGAATGGGAAAGATATTTGAAAACCATGTATCTGATAAGGGACTAATATCAAATATATATAGAGAACTAGTACAACTCAATAGCAAAAAACAAAAATGCAATTAAAAATGGGCTAACAATGTGAATGGACATTTTCCCAAACACATACAAATGGCCAAAAGGTACATGAAAAGATGCTCAATATCACTTGTTATCAGGGAAATGCAAATCAGAACCACAATGAGATATGATCCTAATCATCTGAAATGAGCATTATCAAAAAGACGTAACAAATGTTAGTGAGGATATGGAGAAAGGGAACCCTTGTGCACTCTTGGTGGGAATGTAAATTGGTTATAGTCCTATGGAAAATGGTATGGAGGATCCTCAAAAAACTGAAAAATAGAACTACCATATGATCCAGCAATTCCACTTCTGGGAATATATCCAAAGTAAATGAGAATGCTCACTCAAAAAGATATTTGCAGCCCTAAATTCATAGCAGCATTATATACTGTAGCCAAGACATGTAAACAACTTAAGTGTTTGGCTATGGATGAATGGATGAGAATTTGTGGTTTATTACATAATGGAATATTATCAGCCACAAAAAAATTAGTAAATCTTGCCATTTGCAACAATATTTAGACCAACACTGAGGGCTTTAAGCTAAGTGAAGTAAGTAAAAAAGACAAATACTGTATGATCTTACTTAGGTGAAATAAAAAATGAAAACCCAAAACCCAACCACCCTCACCTTAAAATCTCATAGATACAGAAAATAGATAGGCAGTTGCCAGAGGCAGGGTGGAAGGTGGGCAAAATGGGGAAAGGAAGTCAAAAGGTACGAACTTCCAGTTGTAAAATAAGAAGTCATGAGGATGTAATGTACAACACGAGGACCACAGTTAATATTACCATACTATGTATTTGAAACCTGTTGAGAGCAGATCTTAAAAGTCCTCATCACGAGAAAAAAAAAGGGTTTTTTTGGTAACTTTACATGGTGACAGATCTTAACTGGACTTATTGTGATGATCATTGTACACTACATACAAATAGTAAATCATTCCATTATACATCCACAACCAGTACAACGTTATATGTGCCAATTTTGCCTCAATACAAATATTTGAATTCACTTATTTTTGAAAGCTTTTAAAAATTTAGCATGTGTAAAGCTGTAATTACCTAAGTATTGTTTTACGTATCTTTCACAAGTGTTACTATGGAGTACTTTTACTCTTATTTTGTTGTGCATATTTACAATTTTTTCATCCTGGTTTTAATCAGATATGACTTAAGAATACTTATTTTCATTTCCAAATATGTGAGTCTTTTTTGTGATTACCTTTTTATCGTCAACTTAAATACAGGTGACTTATGTCGAAGAATTTTTTGTTTTATGTAAATTTGGAGGGAAATTTCTTAAGAGCCCTTTGGCTTCAAATATTCAATGTGTTTTGGAAATAATTTGTAGTAAATTTTAAAACTTGATCAAAAAGTATACATCTTGAAACTTGACCATTCTGACACCATGCACGAAAATAAACTCGAAATGGATAAAAGACCTCAACGTGAGGCAGGAGTCTATCAAAACCCTAGAGAAGAACATAGGCAGTAACCTCTTCGACATCAGCCACAGAAACTTCTTTCAGGACATGTCTCCAAAGGCAAAGGAAACAAAAGC
>JAQQSY010003437.1:0-12968 GCA_028646535.1 Procyon lotor
ACACGGGGGTGGTTTGGGCTGCAGACTCCATCGGCCCGACCCCAGAGTTGCTCTGGAGCACAAACTGCATCACCTCCCTCGTCCCCCACGGAGACAAGGTCAGCCATTTGCACCCTTGTGTCATTAACTGGCTACAGGCTGCTCTAAGGTCAGGCACTGCCCCTCCACCAAGCCCCATCCATGTGGCTGAGGACACTTATCCTGGGAAGACTGTAGTAGTTTCCTAAGACTCCTGTAACTAGGTACTAAGAACTGGGTGGCTTAAAGCACCAGAACTCTATTGCCCCACGATTCTAGAAGTGACAAGTCTGAACTCGAGGTGCCAACAGGGACATGCTTCCTCCAAAGCCTCCAGGAAAGAATCCTTCCTTCTTCTAGCTTCTGGTGCTTGCCAGCAATCATTCATCTTCCCCGAATTACAGATGTATCATGCCTCTGTCTTCACGTGGCTTCTCCCTTGTGTGTCTGTGTCTCTATGTGCACATTTCCCTCTTCTGATAAAGGCTCCAATCACACTGGATGAGCACCCACACTTCCAGTATGACCTCACTTTAACTGAATAAATTACATCTGCAAAGACCCTCCTTATTTCCAAACATGGTCACGTTCTGAGGCTCTAGGAAGAACCTGAATTCGCAGGGGAACAATCGATATTCAATCCAGTACAGGGGGCAACTGGGAGCCTTCAGCAGCCAGACTCCTGGCAACCGGGGGCTGAGTGCACCAGGCAGGGGAGGGAGACATGGACTGAGCACTCCAACAGCATCCTCTGCAGTGGACAAGCCTCTCAGTGGCCTCTGGGCACAAGTTCATCCCAGAACTTGTACGGCACATGAAGAAGACAACTTGCTGGTGGATCTTTCTCGAGAGCAAATACCAAGCCATGTTTGCCTGGGTCCCCAGACCCCATCACAGGGCTTGCTCTAGGGTGAGCTTGATCGTGGAGTCACAGCATCCCGGCAGTTTTTCCCTCCCCAGTGTGGTATTTGAGGACATGGACCATCCATGAGCATTTACTTTTCCCTTTTCCGGCATAAGCATTTCTAGTTCTTAGGATTCTAAGCAACTTCTCTCCCTACGGCTGAACTACCTTTCGGCCATCTGCAGAAGATTCTGGGGGCACCCAGGCCATGTTCTCTTGACTTACCTCGGGGTCACTTGTGGTTTCAGTGGACAATACTGCCATGTGCTGATGACTTCCTAACCACAGCACCAACACGCCCGGGCCCAGAAGCCTCCTACAGCTGCCAGGGTTGCTGGCCCCACTGTGGGGCAGACTGGGCATGCCAGGCTATAGCCACTCCTAGCAGCAACTCTTTCCCAATGAGGAACAGGAGCTAGTGGATAAACAACACCCCAGTTTTCCTGACCCTTGGTGGGACAATGGGCATGCCTTACTTAGTCTTTTAAAGGATCTCTAGTGGACCCGAGCATCGGAGGCCCCCCAGAACTACCAGCTCATTCATGCACCCTTTAGGAGAAGTCTGCCTGCCTTTCCTGCCTCACTGCCTCTCCTCTTTACGTGTTCTCTTCAATTTCCAAATAAACTACTTGCAAACCATTGTCTCAGGGCCCATTTGTGGAGAAATCCAAGGTAAGAGATTAGGAAAACCAGCACAAGTTATTTAACTTCTCTGTGACTCTGTTTCCTCATCTGTAAAATGGGGATGATAACCACACCTCCCACCCATGAGTTTGCCATGAGGATCCCATGAGGTAGTAGAGTCAACGGTTCCAGAACAGTCCCAGCACATCGCAAGTGCCCTGTGTAGACCATGGTCTCCATCCTCCCAACCAGCAATGGTGGGAAATCTACCTGGTGCCCTTGTTTTGCACCCCCACCATCGAGAGACACAAAGATTCTATTAAATGCACTCCCTTTCCCGTGACAGGATAAAGAGGGGCCCCAGTAATGTCAGAGTAAACTCCTGCCAACATTTCCACAAGCAAATACATTTAAGAGCTCAGCCTTGGTCTACTTAACACAGTCATGTTGCAACCAATGAAGGCATAAAAAAAAAAAAAATGCATAATTCAGTATCGACTCAGCACCAGGCAAGACTTTGTGATCTGTAACACTCTGTCTGCTCCTGGCTCCTCTTTCTCCCCCAGCGCTGCGATATTTTTGAGATTACTCTTTGCTAGGCCACTTCCCAAAATTAAGAACAGAGTAATCATTCTAGAAGAGCTTTTCTTTCCTGGCCTGCTAATCAAGTGTCCTAAGAAGGTATGAATCGGGAGTCTATCTCCCTCAGGGAGGCAGCCTTGGAGAGCCAGGAGCCCAAGCCTTCGGAATCAGAGGACACGCTGCAGAAGTACATCGTTCTGGAACAGCCCAGGTCCGCGAACAGGCGTCCTCTGCCTCCCCTTACCCCACCCCTGCCCAGCAGTCAGGCTCTGGAGAATTGGGTGGAAGGAACTCAGGCCTTGGCCAGTTTGAACCTCTGAGTTTACATCCATTTCCCAAAGGAATGTGCTAGTTATTCACTTTCGTCCTTTGGCTCCAAGCCCACCCTGTTAGAGATGGCTCTGGGATTCTGGGGCACAGATTCTACAAACTACACTTGGGATTCCCTTGCTGGCCTTGGCTCAGTCCAACCCGTGGAGGCTCCCTGTGGAGACCAGCAAGGTGGAAGAGGGAAGAAGATGCTCTGACATCTCCCCTCTGCCCCAGCAGAGGCAGGACCATCTGCGGCCTCCCTCTTCAGAGAGCTCGGCATCGCCCAGCAGGGTCCCTCCCCACACGCCCATTCCTGCGTGTGTGATCACGGCCCCCGGGTGTGAGAGATGCTTCCTGCAGTTTCCGGCTACCTTACTGTCCCACATTTGTTCTGGCCACCTCCCAACACTTGTGTAACTCCCTTCAAGAAAACTGTCTGAGGTGCCCGGGTGGCTGTCAGTTCAGTGCCTGCCTTTGGCTCAGGTCATGATCCTGAGGTCCTGGGATCGAGCCCCATGTCGGGTTCTCAGCTCAGAGGCAAGTCTGCTTTTCCCTCTACCTGCTGCTTCCCCTGCTCATGCTCTCTCTCACACACTCTCTGTCAAATAAATAAATAAATTCTTTAGAAAAATAAAACACCTCTCTGTCTAAAGTACCTACTATAGTTTGGGGTTTTCTTCCTGGATCCTGACTGACAGAAGATCTTCTAATTCTCTCCACCTTGCGTGTGAGGAAACGAAGGCACAGAGGTTGCGAATCCTGCCCAAGGTCATGCAGCTAGGACCCGGCGGTGCTGGGGTCTCCCGGATGGCTTGCTCTGGTCTGCAGATCTAATCGATGTGTGGAACTGCCCCCCCAACCCCCACCCCAGGGTTTTCAACACCGGGAGCAGCTGGAGAGCGAGACAGGCAGACGAGAGCCAGGGAGAGAGGTTTTTTATTCAGTGAACAAGTACTGGGAGCTGGTTCTGTGTTCTGAAGATAGGGAGTCAAAGCAAAGCCCTGTCCCTACCCCGGAGGAAGCTAAGAGGCTAGGGAGCGAAACAGAGGCAGAAATCGCTAAACTGCAGGATACCATGAAAAAGGCTGGACAGTGGCAGGCCAAGGTCTGGGGGACACACAGAAGAGTGTGGTACACAGAACAGTGGCCCTCGAGAGATGTCCACGCCCTCGTCCCCAGAACTTTTCATGGCGAACATGACTCTGAAGATGAGATGAAGTTGTGTGTGGGGAGAGTATCCTGGGGCTGGGAAGGTGGACCCAGTGTAATCAGAAGGCTCTGTCTAAGTGACCGGGGAAAGCAGAAGATTCAGAGACAGAGAGGGGCCAAAAGATGCTGTGCAGCTGGTTTTCAGCATGGAGGAAGGGGCCACCAGCAAGGAATCCAAGTAGCCTCTACAGACCGTAGGAGGCAAGGGAACAGACCCTCCCCTGGGACTGAAGAACCACAGCCCTGCTGCCCCATGGTAGACTTCTGACCTCCATGTTTGTGAGGTAATGAGTTTTTACGCTTTAAGCCACCGAGTTTGTGGTAATTAATTAGAGCAGCCCTAGGGAGATACTTGGAGGTGGTAATCAGATGGAGGAAATGAGGGAAGGCATCATGGAGAAATCAAATCATGAAGTCATGAAAGAAGAAGAGAGCCTAACCAGCAGCGGGGAAGGAAGTGCCTGGGTCACTCTGGCATGGCACAGCCTGCTGGAACATGGTTGGGGGCCAGGGGGAAAGGGCCCAAAGGCAAAGGGAGAGGTCAACAGGGACCAGAGAAGGAAGGACCTTCCTGAGGAGCCGGAGCTTCGGCCTGAGGCTTTGTAAGGAGCAATGCGATGTTGGTGCCTATTCTTTCCGGACGATTCCTGAGTGCCGGGAGAAGAATGGGTCTAAAGAAGAGACATTAGAGTCAGGGGGCATCATGTCCACCACTGAGAAGGAGATGATGAATGTCTGGACCAAGGTAATGGCCATGGAGCTGGAGAGACAGAGGACCAGACACAGGTTTAGGACATTGGCCAGGACTCGGTCTCCGATTGGACCGAAGAGGCAGCAAAGGGACTGGTACTTGGACCAGGACCAACACAAGACTAGGATCCAACAGGATCATCCAAGTGAGTCCTGGGCACATGCACACCTGTGGAGCCCCAGTCTTCCCCTGACCTCCACAACACCTGCCTGGTCCGCGTACGTGGTGTCCATTTCAGGAGCCCTGCCCAGCCTCCCTGGGCACTACACTAGCTTCTGCACACAAGGCCCAGGACTCCGGACTCCATCCTTTTGCACATTCAAATTCATTTTCCCGTACAATGGGCAGTCAGATAGTTTGACTTAGAACCTCCATCACTTATTTTTATGACTTTGTGCAATTTAATTAATTCCCATGAACCTCAGTTTCTTCATGTGTAAAACCAGGGTAACGGATCCTATCCCACTGGGTTCTGGTGAAGACCAAATGCAAGTATCTGTAACATGATGGGCCCTAAATGAAATGTGAGTTGTCCCCTTCTCCCATCCCTCACGGTCTCCCACCCTCGTCCCTCTCCCCAGCCCACAGTCCCCTCCATGAAGGGTCATTCCACCATTTCTCAAGCCTCCCACGATCTCCGCTGTGGGTGTCTGAGAAGAATAGGGCATCTGGGGCTCATGAAGCACATGCGATGAAAATCAATTTCAGCTTTCTGCATGAGGGAGCCGCTAATCTCCCACCGGGACAGGCAACGCACGCTCAACGAGCACCAGGGGGGAAACATGGCGGCTGTCTTCACAGCACACGTCTGAGAAGAGCTGGAGGAGAGGGAAAGCGGGGTGGTGGGGGGAGGAGAGAAGGAGGCAATTCAGGGCAACCTGAGTCCAGGCAGCTCCTTCTGTGGTTGCTATGCTAGCAGCCTCAGCGAGAGAGCGAGAGAGCGAGAGAGCAAGAGAGCAAGAGAGAGAGAGAGCGCGCGCGCGAGCACGCACAAAGGAAGGGGGCTGGGGCTCTAGAGAGATTGTTATTTTGCAAATTTCTCTCCTCAGCATATCCAGCATATCCCCAGGGTGCAGGGTGGGAGCTGGGAGATGAGGGATTGGGCTCTAAGTGGCTCAAACCACCAAAGTGACTACAAGGATCAACTGCTCTCAAGCATTAGGAAAAGGCATCCAGATGGATTAAGAGGCTCAGGACAGCCCGCTCAGTTCGTGGGGAGAGTTTAAGAGGCGAATGCCCCCTTTATAAAAAGGATCTGAAAACGTGGCCTCTTCCACGTTTCCCTACCCCCACCCCTGGCCCCATAAGGGCTGACCCTGCCTTCTGCCACATGCAGCAGGAAGACAGAGCTAGTGTGAGCAGGCCTACAGGGCAAGGCCTCTGGAACAACAGAACATGGCAAGATCTCATGGACCATGGGCCACGGAGGCCTCACAGACCAGACGCCAGGATTCTGACTTAAGCAGGTGGACCCTGGGCTCTGAGAGCCAGAGGAATGGCTTCAAGTTGGCACCCACCATAGGCCACGGCACCTCGGTGCTTCTGTGGCAAGGAGACACTATGAAAGGGGAGAAGAGGGCACCTTTACTGGGTATCCCATTTCAGGCACTGTTCCAGATGTTCCTAACACCTTTGTCATGTGCTTCCTAAGCACAGACAGAGGTTAACCCAGAGAAATACAGAGCAACATCTGAGGCGTTCTGCAAAGTGACCGTTTTTAGACAGAATGCCTTCCTGGGACAAAATTCTAAAAGAAGCTTGCATTTCTACATGCATGAAAGGTTTCAAGGGAACACCACCTTTACGCAGATTCTCTCCAAGAATACAGAAGAAATACTTGTGAGCTCATTTGACAAGCCCAGGATAACTGTCACACCAAGACCTTACAAGGATATCACAAGAAAAGAAACTTCCAAGCCAATCTCTCTCACAAACAGAGAGATAAAAAGCCTACACATTATTTTAGCAAACCAAATCCAGGGATACATAAAGTGAGTAATAGATCGTAACCACAGTGGGTTCATTCCAGGAATACAAGATCAGTTTACTATTAGAAAATTAATCAGTGTAACTCATCATATTAACAGACTGAAAGATAAAAATCATGCCACAATCCCAAGAGATGCCAAGGAAGCATTCGATGGGGTCAGTATCTAGCTATGATAAAACTTTTTTTTTTTTTTTTTTTTTTTTTTTAAGATTTCATTTATTTGACAGAGAGAGAGAGACAGAACAAGTAGGCAGAGCGGCAGGCAAAGGGAGAGGGGAGAAGCAGGCTCTCCGCTGAGCAGGGAGCCTGATGCAGGGCTGGATCCCAACACCCTGGGATCATGACATGAGCGGAAGGCAGCCACCTAACTGACTGAGCCCCTAAGGTGCCCCCTATCCACGATAAAACTTATAACAAACTAAGAATAGAAGGACGAGTTCTTTAATCTGATAACAAGCATCCAAAATATGGTCTCACATCACAATCACAGGTAAAATACTGAATGCTTTTCCCCTAATGTCCCCAGTTTTACTGGATGCTCAAGCCACAGCCGTGGAGCAAGAAAAAGACATAAAAGACACTAGGATGAGAAAGGCAATAATAATGCTCTCGATATTCATAGGCTATGTGACTGTGTATGGAAAAAATCCCAAAGAGTCTCAAATTATGATGAAAATCAAAAGCTAGTATGACATCCTTTCATATATTAAAGCCGATGAACTTTGCCATGCTATTATATTTCAATCAACAAAAAGGGAAAAGCTTCATAGCATCCATTTGCACAATATCTATAAGCCTTTCTAACCCTGCTTCTATTTCTTCCCTCTTCAGATCTATTCTCCACCCTGTGGCCTGTCTTAATCTGATCTTCCTAAAGTAACCACTATATTCCATTACGTAGCCTCAAGTACCATGAGGGATGGGGCCCCCGCAGCCTCTTCAGCCTCGTTTCCTGCCACTGGCCCTCTTGCTGCACAGGTTGCAAACAGATCTGTTTTCAAATATTCCTAACATGTTGTGAGCCTTTGTACCTCAGGGCCTTTGCCCATACTGTTTCCTCTTCTCCCTGCTCCACCTGGTTCACTGTCCACAGCTCACCTCAAACCTTACTTCCTGACCTCCCCAGAAGCTCTCAGGCATGCTTCTTTGGGGCAGTTACATTTTGTGTGACCATTCACCCTGGTCTCCTCCACTAGAATGTAAACATGACAAGGGCAGGGACCACTTCAATATTTTTGACTACTGAATATCAAATATCAATATTTTTGACTTCGATATATTTTGACCTGCCTTGGTCCTTGGCACACAGTAAACACTTCAGAAGTATTTGTTGAAGGAATGAGTCAACGCAAAAGTCAGAAGAATCTTCTGACTTCAATCTGTTTTTTTTTTCCATTAAAGTTTGGAGTGAAGAATATTTTGAGAGTAGAAAGGAGTTATAAGAATTGGTAGCTTGATATTATCAGAAAGCTCAGCAGTATAAGAAGCCTTGAACAGAGCATGCTACCTCAGAAAAGGGGCTGCTCATCCCTGCCCAGAGAGAACTCAAGAACCCAGCTTGCCACTTAAAACATCAGTGTTAATTTTTTTAATTAAACCACTTTGAGTTAATTATAGATTTATACCAATTCTAACAAATAATAGATGCTATGTATCTTTTACTCAGCTTCCCCAATGATAACTTTGTGCGCAAGAGGCATCAGGGGCCAGAGTCTGCTTAAGATTCTCTCCTTTTCCCTCTCAGCCCCTCCCCACAGCTCACCTGCTTGCTTGCTCTCACATTCTCCCTCTCTCTCCCCCTACCTCCCTAAAATAAATAAATCTTAAAAAAACAAAGAAAAACTATCATGCAAGGGTGAGGACCATGTTGCTTCCAAATATCCTGCTTCCAAGAACACCAGGGGTTGGAAAAACCGGGCTAGGCAAAGGACCTGCATCAAGATCAGGACTAAAATACATTAATGTGGATGATTTGGCTTGAGAAGTCTGACCACGGAGTCTGGCAAGGTGGTTTCTCCCGAGAGCATGCTGAAAGATGCACGGATGATGGTACAAATCCTGAAAGATACGAGGATTACAGAATATGAGCCAAGAGTTATAAATCAGATGTTGGAGTTTGCCTTCTGATATGTGACCACAATTCTAGATGATTGCAAAAATTTATTCAAGCCATGCTAAGAAAGCTACTGTTGATGCAGATGATATGTCACTGGCAATCCAGGATCGTGCTCATCAGTCTTTCACCTCTCCTCTCCCATGAGATTTTTTATTAGATATTGCAAGGAAAAGAAATAAAACTCCTTTGCCATTAATCGAACCATATTCAGGCCCTAGGTTAACACCTGATATACAGAGCTTGACTGCTCCAAATTATAGACTTAAATCTTTACCAAAAAGAGGCATCTACTTCTGTGGGAAGAATAACAGCTCTGTGATTGTGTTAGTTCAGTTACTAGCAGACCAAGTACTCCCACACTTGGCACACCAACCCCCAAAACCATATCTGTGTCAATTGAAGGAGGGACTCCAATGTCCCTCACAGGGCAAAGGTTTACAGTACAGATACCCATGTCACAGTCCTCAACTGTAAAAGCATCAATTCTTGCAAGATTGCAGCTCAGAACATTCTGATTAATCCAGCATTAACTGGGGCCAAAAACATGATTACCACTAACATGGTAGCCATCACCAAATATTGCCAATGAACTATCAAATGCATTGAAAAGAAAAGGAAGAGGGATGAGGAAGAGGAGGGGGAGATGGAGACAAAGAAGAAGACAAAGATGAAGACGAAGATGATGAAGAAGATGACAAACATAAAGAAGATGAAGATGAAGACAAAGAAGAAGGGGACGAGGAAGAAGAAAGAGAGGGCACCTGGGTGGCTCAGTTGGTTAAGCCGCTGCCTTCGGCTCAGGTCATGATCTCAGGGTCCTGGGATCGAGCCCCACATCGGGCTCCTTGCTCAGCAGGGAGCCTGCTTCTCCCTCTCCCTCTGCCTGCCACTCCCTCTGCTTGTGTTCTCTGTCAGATAAATGAAATCTTAAAAAAAAAAAAAGAAGAAGAAGAAGAAGAAGAAGAAAGAGAAGGAGAAGAAGAAAGAAGAGGAAAAGGAGTAGGGGAGGAGACAACTTGTAATCTAACCCTGATGCTTCTAACATGTACACTTGGTCTTGAATCCACTGTACTGAAATTACATATGCATACTGCATGCTTCCAAGTTGTGTTGTAAAAACTTAAATGACATTTAATGAGCAAATATATTTATCCTTTCCAATTGAGATGTTGGATTTTAATAGGATTAGCAATGGGTTTCATCAGCTTTCAAGTGTAAAAAATAAAGCTGTCATTCATCAAAAAAAAAAAAAAATCTATCATGCAATATCACAACCAGAACGTTGGCAATGATAAAGTCGAGATATAGCACATTTCCACCAATGAAGGGACCTTCATGTTGCTCTTTTTTTCCCCCAAAGGTAGATAGATCGATCGATCAATCGATCATTCATTCATTTGACAGAGAGAGATCACAAGTTGGCAGAGAGCCAGGCAGAGAGAGAGGGGGAAGCAGGCTCCCCGCTGAGCAGAGAGCCTAATGCAGGGCTTGATCCCAGGACCCCGAGATCGTGACCTGAGCAGAAGGCAGGTGCTTAACCCACTTTTATAACCATACTCACCTCCCTCCTCACTCTCCCCATCCTATTCTCCACCCCTGGGAACCACAAGTCCATTCTCTATTTCTAAAATTCTGACATTTAAAAAATGACAATAATCTTTGGGGATTGGCTTCTTTCACTCAGCATAATTCCCTGAAGATAGAACCAGTTTGTTGCATGTAGCTGCAATTTGTTCTTTTTTTTTTTTTAATTGCTGAATAGGATTCCATGGTACAATGTACCATAGTTAACCATTCACCTGGTTAAAAAAAAATAAAATAAAAAACATCGGGGCTGTTTCAGTTTTTAGCTACTACAAAATAAAGCTATGAACAATCACAATTACACAGATTTTATGTGACTGTCAGTTTTCCTTCTTCTGGAATAAATGTCTGGGAATGCAACTGCTACGTCCTATGGAATTTGGACCTGCCAGACTGCTTTCCAGAGGGCAATACCATCTTGCTCTCTTGCCATCAACAAAGTAGTGAGTGGCGTTCTCTACATCCTCATGAAGATGTGGTGCTCTCATTTTGTTTCAGCCATTCTGGTAGGCAGCAATACATCACTGTGGTTTTAAATGTGGACTCCCCTAATGACTACTGATATTAAACATATTTTCATGGGTTTATCTGCCATCTGTATATCCTCTTCAGTGAAGTGTCTGCTCAGAACTTTTCCCTGTTTTCTAATTGAATTGTTGGTTTTTATTTGACTGCTTGGTGTTGGTGTTCTGCTCTTGCATGTTGCATTGCAAGAACTCTTTGTATAGTGTAGATACTAGTCCTTTGTACACACGTGGTTTGCAAATATTTGCTCCCACTCTGTAACCTGTCTTTTCATCGTCTTCATAGGAGATTTCACAGGGTGAAAGTTTTAATTTTGACAAGTTCAATTTATCCATTTTCCCAGTTATAAGTCATGCTTTTGGTGTCAACCCCGTGTGCATTTTTTCACTTTTTTACTGTACTTAAATTCATCAGTACTCACAAATCAGTTCAGGTTCCTGACAAAATTGTGTTCAAACATTCAGCTGGCAAACATATATTTGGTTCTATTTTCTGCCATAGAGTATTTTTCAGTTACACAGAAATGCTGAAAAAATATGTCTGTTTTGTTTTGCAAGTTGTAGTGGCACTCTTCATTTATTTTTCAGAGGCATAATACTTTTGAAATTATGTTTTCAATCAGGATGATGGATAGTTGCTTAAAAATGGGAAATAGGAAGCATATGCTCAAAACTATTAAAAAGATGTAAGATAGTAAAACTCAGAACCTATAACCTAAGAGCCATGCCTCCAGTGTGGCACTGTCCTTCAGAATCCTTTCATTGGACTTGACATGGAAGAGGATGGCAGTGTTACTCCAAATTCAATCAGTGATTCATTATTAAGCAGCTGTCAATCTGGGAAGTGTAAGATACTTAGATACTTAATATGCGACTTTTGTTCTTGTAGAGCTGTAAAGAGCTAAAACTCAGTTTCTCTTGTGCCAGAAAATACTGAACTGGATCTGTCAATGACCATCACTTTTGGTGAGGCTTGGAGACCCCAACTGCTATGGGTAGTCTCTAAAATGGCCCCTAGTGCTTCATGCTTGTCATATCTCTGCTCCTGTGTAACCCTGACCCCTTGAAAGTGGGCTAGACCTCTTGTTCACTTCTAACAAAACGAAGATCGCAAAAGTGACATGACATTGTTACTACTGAGATTACATTACAGAAAGACTACCACCTCCCTTGCCCTGTCCTCTCTCCCTGTGCATCTCCCTTTATTTCCCTTCCCTTCCCTCTCCTCTCTCTTCCACTCTCCTTCCTTCCCTTCTCCACAGTCTCTCCTCCTCTTTCCCTCCTTCTCCCTCTCTCTCCCTCCAGCTTCTTCTCTCTTCTCTTCCTTTCTCCCTCTCTCCCCCTCCTCCATCTACCCTGTTGTGAGCTGTCTAGAGAGAGAGCCACACATTCACAAAGAAATGATATCTTCAGCCAATAGCTAATGAGGCTCCGAGGCCAAAAGCCATGGGAGTCCTCTTTTCAGAAGATCTTCTGAAGGCTGCCAAAAGCCATGTGAGTGTGTGAACCTGGGAGCAGATCTTCCCGCAGACTAAACTTGAGATGACTGCAGCCTGTGAGAGCCCTCAAGCCAGACTCACCCCATGATGCTGCACCACAATCTCTAACCCATGCCTCCGAGACAATAAATCCTTGATGGTTTAAGCCACATTTTGGGGTAATATGTGACTAATATAGCATACGTATTCCATAAAAAATTAAAAATGTGGAGGAATTTTATCAGACGCTACAAGTTAACATAAAGGGACACAAACGAAAGCGCACACACAATGCTTCCAGCTTCCTTCAAGAGCAGTTTCAGAATCCCCCTTAAAATTACAGCACACCGACCTGGCAGAAGACTGGGGAGGGCTTGGCTGACTCCATCTGAGATAAAAATCAAAGGAGGCAGCCTACTTTTACTGAAGAATGCCCTCAAAGGAGACATTTTAATGCACTTAAAGACGTGTTTGAACACTTGGTAAGCCCAGCGCTTTTTATTTTGCAGTGGTAAGCAAACAAGGGAATTAATATCTGGCCATTTGGTACATTTATTCCCTATAGGGTAGGACAGTGACACCTATGAAGGCACTAATTTGCCATTACTTCAAAAAGGATACCTGGCGAAGAAGCTGTCAACAAGCTACGGATGGGTGTTTGCCCAGATGGGACTCGCTGTGACACAGATACCATGGCAGGGCAGGACAGAGGGGTCGCCACCAAGGAAACATGAATCCACATGTTCTAGCACATACAGCATCATTTACTAAGAAAAGCTAGCCTTAAAATCTATCTATTTCTTAATGCGATGGTATAAACTGAAGGAAGAGGTCTAAAACTCACCTTTGTAGTCATACACGCGATAAAATGAGAAG